>JAJOOH010017941.1:0-14843 GCA_029582605.1 Solanum gracilifrons
AACTTACCGCTACTCCTCTCCATACGGTGCCACTGATCGTTCTTCTCTTCTTGCTCTCTGCTTCTCTCACCGCTAATCTGTAAAATCCTTCCTTCTTCAACTTCGATTTTCACTTCCTCTTTCTTTATCCCGGGAACGTCCACTTTGAAGATGTGAGCTTCAGGGGTCTCTTTCCAATCTATTTTTGCATTTGCAAAAGCAGAGATTTCACGAGCAGAGGATGGGGCGTTAGCGGTTGTGGTTGAAATTGGGAAGCCCTCGAATGGATCCCATAAGTCAAGGGAAAATGGGTCGAAGATGTTGCTCCTGCGTCCACCAAAGAAGCTTGGAATAAGAGACATTTTGGGAACTTTGTTGTTTGAAGAAAACAGAGGATTTTTTCTAACTTTTGATTCTAGTGCTTGATTTGCTTGATTACTTGTTGATGATGAATTAGAGAAGGTATGGTGACATTTATAGTCGATGAATCTGAGAAACTCAAGCAATTCGAGTGTAATCTAGTATCTTCTTCACTTAATTTCTGATAGGAACAGTGAGAGGCTTCTACAATATTCCAGAGTTTTCTTTTAGAAGGAATAATTGCACCTTTTTTTTTTTTGTAAGGAGTAATTGAACTTTTTGTTTTTACATATAGTTAAAAATGGAAAAATCTTAAATATGTTATCAATTTCATATTTAAAGTCGGTTAATTTATACTCTACCATTTTTGTTTAAAAAGGTTAATTCATCTCAATATTTGTTAACTGAAAAAAGTTTTGACTTTGTAAAATCATTTTTTACACGTGGTCAATTATGATTCGGCCACATCATTAATTCTATCATTTTTTAAAAGTAAAAGGCTCAAATATGTCATCGAACTTTGAAAAAAGACTAATCTATGTCACTGTTTAAAGTTTGACTCATCTATACCATTCCAGCTAACAAATAATGACATGAATGAACTCTTTCTCAAACAAAAATGATATAGATAAATCAAAATTTTAACGGATAACATAAGTAAATTTTTCCACAAAATTTGATAGCATATTTGAGCTTTTTCCGTTATTAAAAAAAAGATAAGATAAGACATGAACCGAATAAAATAATTTTTATTTATTTATTTTAGACAGCTCTACAATAACCTTTTCTCCCAAATAGTTCAAAATATTAGAACATATTTCACAACATCATACTTAATACTTGTTAGTTTTCTTCCCGGAAAAATAATGACAATCGAAACAAAATTATGGAGTAGATATTTGTTGGTATATTCTTGTGCATATTTAAAAGAAATTTGTTTTAAAATTTTAGTTGAAATTAGGCATCTGCAAATAAACAATCTTCTCCAAATAAATTCAGTAAAAAATAGACGAAGGCAAATTGATAAAACATTGGCAATATAATTGTTTTTCTTCCATCTTACTGTCCAGCTACTTTGGTTCCAACTTTTTCATTACTTATTACTCCCTCTATCCCAATCTGACACTTTTTGTTTTTTGAGAGTCAAACAATTTAAGTTTGACCGGAAATTTGCGCATGAAATCTTCAAATTTTTTGAAATGAAATTTATATATTTGTAAAATACATAAAAAGTATTATAAGTCACAATAATTGATAATTCAAAATGTTTAAAAGATCTATGAAAAATTTACGGTCAAAGATAGACTTATTTGAATCTCAAAATCCGAAAAATGCCACATAAAATGGGACGGAGGAAGTACTTTACTACTGCTGTATAAAAATGGCCAGAAGCAGATAACCGTTCCTTCTCTACTTTTAACTGACGATATTTTGAAATTTTGTATTTTTTTTATATTTTAATTTGTTTATTTATTTTTAATATGTTATATATTTAAAAATTATGTAAAAAAATATTATAAATCACAATATTTAAAAGATATAAAAAATTAGATTACTCTCAAAATTCTATCAGTGTCACATAAATTGCGACAAAGAAAAGTAACATGCATAATTTGAAATGATATAAAAAAATAGGGAAAATTAGCAAACTAGTCACAATCCCTAACATAATTATTAAAAATATCTACACTTTAAAAAATAATTATTAAGAATATCAATATGTCAATATTTTAGAAAATAAATTATATCCTAATATAACTAATCTTCTTTCCTTTTATTTCTCAAATCAAGCCTTTTTTACTCCATTATACGGTTAAAAAAAAAATTTAAAAAAATACTCTCATTATCCACTTAACCCCTCTTTCTAGGTTTTACCCCAAATCACTCATTTCCCTCTCTTCCCTTTTCATCATTGTCATCTCATTTCCTTGTTCAAGAAAATCAACTCTTCGAATAATCTCGCAATTAATTCAAAAGATTTTTCACCCATTGATAAAGGTAAATATGAAGTCAAGAAGAATTTTGTAAGATTTCTTGTGATTTTGTTTTCATATTCACCAAGTATTTTGTATTTCAGATTTTTCGTCTTTTAAATAGTATTATTCAATTTTTTATGAGTTTGTTTTCATATTCACCAAGTATTTTGTGAGATTTCCCTTTTTTATGTATTTCAGATTTTTCGTCTTTTAAACACTATTATTCGATATTTGTGTATTTTGTTTTCATATTTGAGATTCAGTAGATTGTAGTAATCTACATTGACATTCATACATCATCTATTGTTTGATTTTTTATACATTCATATTTAATAATTTCGAATTTTACTTATAAGGTCACTAATGCACAAGTGTATACTGATTCAGATTTGGGTTTGGTGAACAAAAAATCAGAAAAAAGGAACATAGCAGACTAAGAAGAAGAAGAAGAAGAAAGAGAGTCAGAGAAGAAAATTGCAAAAATTGTATTCATATTAATTTTTGTTTATCAATTGTTTTTCTTTTACTCAACATTTGTATTTTTATTAAGAACATTGTATTTCATTTTTAGTTTGTAGTCATTTCAATAGGTATGCCAAATGGATTTGTGTTTCTTAAGCATATATGTATAATTTTTTTCACAGTCAATGTATATTTTTTTGAGAATATTGTATCCTTCCTCAACATATTGTATTATTTTCACTATATATGCTATATTTTTTCCAGAATCTTGTATTCATATTTCTTTCACAGTCAATTTGTATTATTTTTTTTAGAATATTGTATCCTTCCTCAACAGATTGTATTATTTCCACCATGTCATTTTTTTCCTAGAATCTTGTATCATTTCATAAATCATATTCATATGTAATGGTTAGATTATATTAGAATTTAATTAGTAATATTTTTCTAACACAAATAAAATAAAAATATATTTGACAATATGTTCCACTTCTTGATATTCTTAATTTCACCATCCATGATTAAGATCTTGATAAGGGAGAAAAATGGAGATTGAAATTGTTGATCCAATCGAATGAGAATGGAGATTCTTTTGAAATTGTAACTGATGAGAATTTCAAGTGATACATTTTAAAAAAAATATTTTCTCCCCTGATTTCTCCTTTCTGTTATTAAATAATTGTATTCTTTCAAATCAAACAAAAAAAACATAAATCAGATACATAACAAGCTAAAATATTGACATTTTAAATAAATATTGAAAGTGTGGCTAAGAGATCCTATTAAATATCAAAATATTGACATTTTGAAAATTTTCCCTAAAAAATACTATAAATCACAACAATTAACAAGTTCAAAATTTATAAAATATTTAAAATTTAAATGATTCTCAAAATTCTATCAGTGTCATGTAATTGAAATAGCGAAAGTAACATATATTATTTGTAAATTACATAAATAGTACTATAGATCACAATAATTAACAACTTAATATATTTAAAAAATATAAAAGTTTAGTTGACTCTTGAAATTGTATTGCAATATAAAATTGGGACAAAGGAAGTAACATATATTATTTGAAAATGACATAAAAAGTAGATATAAGTGTCAAAAACACACCTAATTATCCTATTTTTTTTAGTTTCATACCTAAACTATTGAGAGTGTGAGTTTCATACATAAACTATCATTTATTAGTCTGAGAAACACATCTCTCATTTATAACACTCTCATCATAGTGTATAAATTATGATAAATGACAAGTATTAATGTTCTTTTCTTAAAACATAAAAGACTACTTTTTTGTCTCAAAATTGAATGACATAGGGTTTTGTAAGATGTGAATACCATTGAAGTTTAAAAGCAGTATAGGTGTTTTCTTTATATCTGCTTAAGATTGGTGTACAAAATTATTAGATATTTGTGCTGGTGCAATATCGAGATTAGTGCAAGGCGTCATCCGCCACAACGAGATGCAAGGTTGTTATAGCAATCTTCAACGTTCCAAAATTCTTGGGGCACATTCATAGCGCACCTTAGCTAAAAAAAAATCGTTTTCGATAACTTTTCTACAAATCAGTGATCTTAAAGTACTGTCTATGTTAAATATGAAAAAATCTAGTTATATCAAGTTCTAAATCATTCTCAAATCTAGGTTTTCTTTAAGAACAACCCTTCAGGTTTCTCCAGTATTTCAAAATCAATTCAAGCTCTTTTATCGTAACCCTTACACTCAGAACGTTGTAGTAGCATTATAAACATAAGAGGAAGTCTCATGCTTCGAAATTTTTGAAAAAGAATCAATTATTTTTCAAATTCAAAATCAACCCAAACCTTATTCTATTTTATTCAATTCTTAACATGCTTTCGTCATTATTTGCCTATTGAAGTAGAAAGAGTAAGGAAATCGATGCTTACCCTGATTTCGATGATTCTGAACACTGTTCAGAGAGATATTAAGATTGAGAGTTGGAAGAGGGTAAATGAGCATAAAAATTCATTCTCCTCTCTCTTATTATTCTATTTTGCACTATGTTATAATGGTTGGACAACCGCTACAACGACGCTGCTATAACGGGGTTATGGTTGCTATAGCGGGGTCCAGAGAAGTAGGCAGGTAAAATGTAACACCCCTCAAAATGAAGTAGGATAAAGTAGAGCCTCACATGGGGTTTATGCATTAATAACTTGTTAAAATAATGAAGAATAGCCTTTTTAGTCAGTTTTAAGGAGTTTGGAAGTCAAACGTCAAGGGACGACCAAGACGTTCGGAAACTAGTCTTTTACGTGTTGGTGTGTTCTAGTATGTTGTTCATATTTTTTATGTGTTGTTTGGAGTCTAAAATTAGTGGAGGTGACCCTAGTGTCTTAGTAAATGTTTTTAGGGTCAAAACGTTCGGGTACGACTCCCCGGGACCACCCTAAGGGTCCCCAAGGAGGACCCCAACCCTTGGCCAAACAAGCTGCCAAGGCAACTTGAAGTTACTCATGGAGGGAGCATGTCTGCATCGCGGACTAGATCCACCAAGGTCCAAAAGTTTGGTCCGCGTCGCGGACGTGTCGTGGACTCTACTGTCTCGAAATTTAATTTCATGATACTTGTGGGAACTCCTCCGCATCGCGAACTTGTTTTCCGACGAAATCTGTGAAAATAAAACTCAAGTTTGACTTGTTTAAAAGGTCCAACTAAGTGAGGGGTACTTTGGGTACTTTGGAAAATTATTATAAACGGTTATTCTACCTATTTTAGGGTATTTTAAGTTGGTTAAAACCCCAAAACCTAGAATTAGACCTCATTATCCAAATTGAACCTTCCCTCTCAAATAAATTCTCTCTAGAACTCCATGGAAGACATTGATGAAGCTTCAAGTTAGGGGATGGGTTCCTACTGATTTCTCCTTCAAATTCCTAAGGAAATTAATCACAAAGGTATGGAGATTTTATCTTTGATTCTCCTTTCAATCAAAGAGCTAAATCAAAGTGATTTCAATATTTTTCAAAAACACTAAAAACCCCAATTTCGATTCTAAGCTTGGGTTCTTGCATGAAAGTATTTCAAATGATGATTTATGTTAGTATTGATGGTTTTAAGATCAAAAACTCCATGAACCCTTGCATATCTTGAAATCCTAATTTTGGGTCTAATGTGGGTCTATTGATTATGAGATAATAATGTGATATTAATGTGTAGATTGCTATGGGCTATTGATTTATGTATTGTTCTATATTGAATTATGAGGAATTGATGGTCAATTGTGTTATATTGGATGTTGGCCTTGAATGGGCAATTGTGACCTAAGGTTTATGATGATGATGAAGTTGTGAATAGATTATTGATTCTAGTATTATATATATATATATATATGTGTGTGTGTGTGTGTGTGTGTGTGTGTGTGTGTGTGTTGTAGATGTTAGAATTGTGAGGTTTGATCCCTTTGAAAGTGGGGAGGTGTTTACTTTATAAGCATGTTGTGATCTTGGCCTTGTAGGCAAAGTTGGATGATTGTTGTTTTGAGTAATGTTGATTATGTGAAGGTAATGTGTTATGATGTGAATTTGTGTATGGTCTAAGAGCATGAAAGGTGACCTTGTGTAGAGACTTTATGTGTTATGCTTGGTTGTTGTCTTCTTTGAATGACTTATAATGAAGGTGAGGTTAGGATAGACTATGTTTACCTACTCTCACACCTAGTGAATAATGAATGAAAAGAATGGGAGTTAATGTTAATGAAATTGTAAGGATAGTCTCATAAAGTACTCCTTTAAATGAATGGGGTTCCTAGATGAAATGTTTTCTCATCTTTGAATCCAAGAGCTTCCTTAATGAATGAGTGTGGGTTAGGATGAGTACTCCTTCGTGAGTTGATATGAGAGTACTTAGTAGCAATCCCTACCCCTAAATGAATGAATGTGGGTTAGGATGAGTACTCATTTGTGAGTTGAGATGAGAGTACTTAGTAGCAATCCTTACCCCTAAATGAATGAATATTGGGCTAGGGTGGGTAATCCTTCGTGAGTTGAGATGAGAGTACTTAGTAACAATCCGTATCCCTAAATGAATGAATGAAATGAATGTCCAACTCCGTGGGGGAGTAATGTCTAGCACCGAGAGGATATGAAAATGGGTGGATACTCCTTCGTTAGTTGAGATGTGAGTATTTAGTAGCAACCCTTAAGATGGGTGCTCCTTCGTGAGTTGAGATGAGAGTACTTAGAAGAAATCATTTTATCCCTTAACTATATGCCCACATAGGACTAGCTAGTAGTCTCTACCACGTAAAGGCTAAAAGAATGACCGTACCTTAGGCAAGTGGGGATCCCTCATCCGGTAAGGGTTACTACCGGGATTTCATGCCAAGCTCCATGGTCTATGTCGGTTAAGGCTCTTCCCCCACATTAATGAATGAATGAAATAGGGTCTCTTAAGGGTGTACTACTTAGGATATGTTGTGTAATGGGACATCATCTAGACATTGCACAAGTAGACATTTAAGGGAGATCTTGGTGTGTCTTAGTAATGATAATGAATAAATGAGTCTTATTGGGCTAATTAATGAAAGTGTTGGTCTTTGAGAATGCTAATGTGAAAGTGAGTCATAATGAATTGAATGTAAGTGCTTATGTTGAATTAAATGTATGTGATGATCTTATGTCATTAGTGAATAAAGTTGTCTAAATGCAGTAAGTTGAAACAACGATTTATGTTGAGATGTGAATGGAGCTTGTCTTGTGTAGCCTTAAGGATCACTTGGGTGTGGTATAGAGAGGTAGTATGGACTGCCTCACCATGTCTTACTTAGGTGAGTCTTGGGATGACATTTGATGAGTGTTCTAGTTCATGAAGTGACTTGTCGGCTTATGTGCTTATATGTTTTGTGTGATTATTTGGTGAAGGTTGAGGTATGCATGGTAAGTGCACTTTGTGTGACCTTAAGGTGGTTCCTTAGTGTGTGTGATGGTATGGGACGTTGCCCATACATTGCACAAAGGTATTGCTTAAGGGTTACTTAAGGTGGAGGTCCAAGGCAAGAAGGTAAAGGTAAATAGGTTATGTATGTTTATGATGTATTGTGAAGCATATGACTTTGTATTGTTGGTTGTGACTTGTAAGGTGCCTATTATGCTGATGTTCATGAGATTTTATCAAAATGGCATGAAAACATAACTTCCATACAAATATCCATTTTAGCATGTTTTTCATATCCTCATACTTAGTACGTGTGTTGTACTAACCCCTTTCTTCTATTTTACTACAAGTGTAGGTTGTGGTAACTAGGAGGAGATTGTGCTTCGGAGTTGCTTGGATTGCTTCACTCTTCCAAGTCTTTGGTATGTCCTCAAGATTCGAGGACTATGTTTAGAAGTTTCTTAGTCATTGTAATAGACACTTAAGTTTCATTTCATTTGTAAAGGGCCGTGTCCCTTAGTACGTTTTAAGTTCTTGTCTAAGATTGGCTAAAGAGACTTAGTAGTTCCGCTTGCGTATTGATGTTTTCAAATGTTGATGACTCTTGAAGTCTTATGGTTTTATTGAATAAAAGGATTAAATTCTTAGTGATTTTTATGATCTATGCGATGAATGAATGCTAAGGCTTGTATGAGACCTCCGAGAGGTCGAATACGCATGTAACGGCTAGGGGGTGCTCTCGGGTCATTACATAAAAAATTTTGTTGTTTTTTTCGTGCATTCATATTTCTATTCTGATAATCTTGGATACATGAGACGTGGTAGCGTTGTGTTCCTTGCGTATGGTGAATGCATTCTTGAAGTGTCAAATCATGCGGTAAACCTCGATAATCAGTCTATTTTATTTTCTCCTGGGTATTAGTTCGGGGATGATCAATGGATTAATTAGTATCTTATTGTAATGATTCAATCTATGTTACCAAAGGGCTTCTCGTGGGAAATTTCAAAAGTTTGTAAGTGTGGTGCAAGTATTTTTAAAATTTAAGCGCATGACAATTTTCACCCAGATTGATTTTTTGGCCAGACTAACGTCAGCCCGCATAGAGGCAGGCTTCCCACTATGGCGGTGTTGCTATAGCACGTTGGCAAATTTCGAAAGTCTAATGATGCATAATCTTTTATTTTTCTCTCATTTTAAAAATGAGAAATTAGATGAGGGTTGCTCCAAAAACACTCTAAAGGCACTCGGTCAAAGGAGCAATAAGTGGGGAAGAATTACCGCACAAGAAAGGTGAAAACCTAAGAAATTTCACTCTTTATACATCATAGGTTGCTCCTGTGGAGTCAGAAGTTCATGGGTAAGGTTCATCAATTGATGTTTGACACCTAAGTTGTAACACCCCTAAATATTAACCAAGAGTCGCGTGTCGATTTACCATGGCTTAATTATTACAATATGTTTTACTCTCATTTTGGGAACTTGAAATGTTGTGATAATTGCTAACTTGCTTAACATAATTGGTGATAGTAATTTAAGGTATGGTATTGGGGTATTTTCGTAATATTCTAATTAGAATTAGGTATAACTTTAAAAGGGAGGTGAGGGATAGACATATAGGTATATATGTATGCTTTTTGGGCAGCCAACTTTTTGTTTGGGCTGCCCTTTTTGGTGACATCTGTTCATGTGATAAGTATCACCTTTGTAACTATATATTTTCACACCTCCTTGAGTTAATTCGTTTCTTCCAAGTCTAAGAACATTAGAACCTTAGCTTATCAGATTGTTCTTCAAAATCACAAGAGAAAACTTGGCCCTTTTGGCTGGAATTTGAGAACACACACTTCTTTTTGGTAAGTGACGAAATCTGTCTCTGAGCTAGGTAGTATTTGGTATTTTATGCATATCTTTTTATCTAGAGCTTAGTTTTAAATGAATAAATATTATTTGGAAAGCTAATTCATAGACCTACAACTCTTATGTTTATGTAAAACTCTAATTTAGTTGTTAGGGATCCGAAATATGGGACGCAACCTAGGACAAGTTCTGTCCAGATTTTGAAAAGCTAAATCCGGTATGAACAACTGTTAGTGTTTTGAGTATATCTTGTTGTACAAAATAGATATTGCGGTGATTCTTGTTTGTTTGCAACCTTAAGAGATGTACCTACATCTTTCATGAAGGTTATAAAGTTTAGTTTTGCCGTTTTCCTTTTCAAATCTAAGTTGCGACATGAGGTACTAGGCTGACCAGAATCACTGTTTTGGAAGCATAGTCGTGTTTGTATAGGCTAAGCTTACTTGTGATGATAATCCTATTTTACATCAATGTTATTGAGCTGCTGGGAATTAAAGAAGCTATTTAATTGTATTTTTAAGGTTTTATATATACTCGTGAACAAGTTGAGGACCTTGAAACGTTGGTTGGGCTACGGTTTGAACTCGCGAAGTTTTGTGGGACTGTTTCTTTGCTAAGGCACTGAGGTTTGTGTATAAACTTGTACTTGCACTCTTTTAACTGCTGATATATCTGAAAGTTGATCTTGGTACCTTGGTTACCTCTTGTCACTTTGCATTGTCGTGTTGGTATCCTTTAAGGCGTTAAAGATGCTTGTGTAACTCGCCCACTTGTACGGATTGTTTGATCACTTGGCACTCTTGTTGGGACCTTGTCCTTCTTGTGGTTGTGACTTTGTCACTATTGGCATGCCTCTTGATTCGGATCATTTGCCATCTTGACTCTGAATTTTTAGTCCGTCTTAAGAATGGAAGTTGTCCATTTTAAGTACGAACTAGAAAGCATTTTTAATATGGTTCTTGATTCTCTTGATTATTGGGCTTTGACCCTTCTTGATACAGGGCGTCGGCCCTTCTTGATACTTGCTTGTGCTTGGTCTGAAATGATGTACATATTGGGCGAGCCTTGTTGTTGAATCTCTTGGAAAATGATGCTATGAGCGTTCTTGACATTTGGATCTTTAAATATCGAACTTGATACTCTTTATATATTGTTTACTTGATTTATTAATTATGTTCAATTATGTTGCCCATGACTTGAGAAAGTTAGTTTTGTGAATCGAATGGCTCCGGAACTATAGTTTTGCACCACTAACCTATATGCTTAGCGATAGTTGTTTCTATCATAGGGAATGATCGAGAGGAGGCGTGAAGAAGGCCTTTGGAAATGGAAATTTTGAGAGCTTTAAGGAAGATCACATTTGCATTTAGGCATCTATATTTTGTATAAACCTTGGGACTTATACATGATCTTTGTGTTGTATATTTACATGAAATTTTGAGGACTAATGTGATCATGTCACCATGGGTTGTAAAATAAGTATGGCTATATATTTTGTTCTTTTGGGGTGTGTAAGCCCAAGTATTGCAATATACTAAATTTACTATTTGTTTTGAATATTTGTGTGAAGCATGAACCGGCTGATTTCGGTACTCGGAAATGGGTAATATTCTTGTTATTTCATCCTTAAGTGTGAAGATAATATATGCATGAAAATCTTATCGGTTATTTGCTTAAATTATTTTGGGAGGGCTTTTCCGTCATAAGTTGAAATTTCGCGCCATAATAATTTTGACATCACATAAATGTTTAAATGGGCAAGATGCACATCCTTAACTATATTTCTTTTCCTTTATGAACCTAATCCCTCTACTAAACTATAATCAATATGGCCATAGTAAATCTCTATTAAATGTCGCAAGTATTTAATTAGTTTTCTTGTTTAAGTGGTAGTATCCTTTCGAAAGGGTCGTTACATAAGTAGGCTAGGTTTCCTTCAACTGAGTAGTTAGACCCATTTTACTGCATTATATCTTGTAGATGTTCGAAAATTGCCTTATAACATTAATGATAATTACATTAGACACACCAAATTAGACTATCAATTATAAGAAGGCTTATATAGCAAAATAGAATATACTCTATACTATTTATGTTTGAGCTAATATACCATCGGAGATATTCGTAGATGAAGAGACTCCTGCTGATAAAGTGTTATAAATAAAGTATGTGTAATAAATTAAATGACAAGAAGAAAAGAAGAAAAAGAATAGTGGAGTAGTAATTAACTTTGTTTTCACTTTTTGTATATTTCACATTGTTACAAAAAAGAGAGTATATATAGTTGTATATACTTGGACATCAAGTGTGATATATGAATATCTTCTTGTTATGTATACACTTTGGACACCAAATATATCATATACTCTAGTTAACTAGTATACACCACTTTACGATTGTTAAGTATAATTAATTTACAACACATGATATAAAAATGTGGACATCCATTTATTTTTTAAAAAAAAGAAATTTTTCATTAATTAAACCCTCACAACATTTTCTTGTTTACAACTGCAAGTAGAAGAAGACCACAATCTTAAACAATTACACATACACAATTCAAATTAAAAGCTTACTCTCCAACAAACCAAAATACTTGAGAAAACAGATATTATTGACAAAGGGACTTTCATCAAACACTTGTTTAACCAGAAATGTCGATGGCCTTTTAACTTCAGGTTTCTTCTCTTCTTCTTTTGGAACAGTCACGGTGAGCACCCCATTCTCCATCGCTGCCTTTATTTCTCCCGTCTTCACATTCTCCGACAGCCTGAATCTTCTTAAAAACTTACCGCTGCTCCTCTCCATACGGTGGCACTGATCGTTCTTCTCTTCTTGCTCTCTGCTTCTCTCACCGCTAATCTGTAAAATCCTTCCTTCTTCCACTTCAACTTTTACCTCCTCTTTCTTGATCCCCGGAACGTCCACTTTGAAGACGTGAGCTTCTGGGGTCTCTTTCCAATCAATTTTTGCATTTGCAAAAGCAGAGATTTCACGAGCAGAGGATGGGGCATTGGTTGAAATTGGGAATGGATCCCATAAGTCAAGAGAAAATGGGTCGAAGATGTTGCTCATGCGACCACCGAAGAAGCTTGGAATAAGAGACATTTTTGGGAACTTTGTTGTTTGAAGAAAACAGAGGATTTTTAAACTTTTGATTCTAGTGTTTGATTTGCTTGATGATGAACTAGAAAAAGTGTCCGTGATATTTTTAGTCGATGAATCTGAGAAACTCAAGCAATTCGAGTGTTATCTAGGATTTTCTTTCGTTAATTTTAGATAGGAACAGTGAGAAACTTCTACAATATTCCACAGATATTGATTTTGAAGGAGTAATTGCGCTGACCTGTCTGCTTCATCGTATTTTGAAAATATTATTTAAGAATTTATTTTTTTTGTTTTACTTTAATTTAATTATTGAATAATTTTGTAGACACGTCTCTGTCAACCTATCTGCTTTAACGTATTTCAAAAAAAATATTTCTTTTATTTTACTTTAATTTAATTATTATATAATTTTTTCGAAATTATAGAATCCGTTTTAGTTATGACTTTTAATTTTAAATTCAAGACTTCACGCTGAATCAGGCACATCGTGTTTCGAAAAAAAATTTTGTTTTACTTTAATTTAATTAGTGTATATTCATTTCGAAATTATGGAATTTGTTTTAGCTAAGACTTTTAGTTTTAAATTCATATTCTTTAGTTATTGCTTTATTATTTTGAATGTCAGTAATATTTGTTTATATCTTGTAACTAATTTGAGTAAAAATTCAATGATCAATAATGAAAAATACTTTAATTATTAATAGACCTCTTCACACTAAATTTTTGCGTAGACAAAACGTAATTAACAACTTAAATATCTCAAAATCATATTAAAATTTAATCAACTTTTTAAATTCTACCTCTTCATATTAGTATGAGCAAGTCTCATCTAGTATATACTAAGGGGTCGTTTGGTACAAAGATGTATAATGTAGGGATTACTAACGCATGGATTAGTAATGCAGATATTAGTAATGCAGGGTTTAGTAATGTAGGGATTAGTTTTTATCAAGTGTTCGGTTCATTGTTTCCCACCTAATTTTATGTTTGGTTTAAAACTCTAGAAAAAGTTTATTTCCTATTATACACTTGAGTTATTATGAGATTTTATATTTCATTTAACTAGTCAAGTTAAATACTAAAATATAAAAATATTATTCTTATTTTTGAGGTGTGATATGCCACTATTGACATCATTGATAGCACGGTATATTTCTAAATATTTTTGGTCAAATATACCTTAAACTTAACATAGATTTAAGGCTATTTAAATTGTTTAAATGCACGAAGCTTTTTTTAAAAAAATAAATAAATAGTTCAAGTGGTCAATCGACGAACTATATTAAAAAAAACAAAAAAAAATCAACCCAATATAACAAATCAAACACGAAGAAAAAAAATATTAGTTTGTGAAATCATCAAATCACATGGAACGAATTTGGTGAATTTAAAAGAATATTTATAAATATTCTCATATAAATAAAAATAAAAAAACATTAAATTACAAAAAAAAAAAAAAGGAAAAAAGATTTGGGGATAGTTTAGTCATTTAGTGGTCTTATCCAAGGATTGTTAAGCCTTAGATTAATTATCCCTCCCTTTTCTAGGGATAAAATAAGACATTGTATGAGGTATAACTAATCCATGAATTAAATAAAGTAACCAAACAATGTTTTTGTTGGACTAAATTTTAATCCATGGACTATTTTAATTAATACCTCTTACTAAACGGATCCTAAATATAGGAGTCCATATTAGCACGAATTTAATATATGTTATTTTTTCATTCTAATTTATGTAATACAGATAATACTTTAAGAGTCAATTAGTTTTTTTATATAATTGATAAAATATTTTAAGTTGTTAGTAATTATAATTTATAATACTTTTACGTAATTTTCAGATAATATATGTGACTCTCTATTTTATGTGATATTAATAAAATTTCGAGATACAATTTTTAAATATTTTAAGTTGTTAATTATTGTAATTGATAGTATTTTCTATACATAATTTAAAGATAATATATGTTACTTTTCCTATCCTAATTTATGTGACATTGATAAAAAATAATAATTAAGCATCGATTATGTCTTTTAAATATTTTTAAGTTATTAATTATTATAATTTATTATATATTTTACGAATAATATATGTTATTGACATTAATCGAAATTCTAGAGTCTATCTATTTTTAATTCCCTTTCATAGTAATTTTTCATAATTTTTAATTATATAATAAACTACAAAAAAT
>JAJOOH010017942.1:0-11499 GCA_029582605.1 Solanum gracilifrons
TCCTAGTTCTAGAACTTTCTACACACTCTAGGACCTTCCAAGACTTTCTTGAAGTTTCTACATTATTCTAGAGAATTCTCTAGCCTTCTTGAATAATCTAGAGGGTTCTAGAGTCTTCCGGAAACCTCTCCACAACTCTAGACCCTTCCGCCCCTATCCGGACGCAAAATTTGACTGTGAAGTGGCGGGACGTGACATTAGGCTGTCATAAAGTTCCAAATTTTACCATACTGGCTCTGTTTTTCCTTCTTTTTTTTCGTCTCTCTTTTCATGTCTTTTCTTGGTTAAAAGGTTATCCTAATAAAACTTATAATCAACTGGGGGAGGGTGTCTAAAACATTGACTCAGTTCTGGATATTCCATTTGAGAAATTTATGAAACCTATAGAAGCAAACTTGTCTACATATATTGTGACTATGTCTGCAAGTTCACGGAAACCACTTTCCTTGAAATTTTCTGGTAACAGGTCCCACAACAAAGAAATGAGTATGACTGCGGTCTGTTTGTTCTTTTCTTTATGGAGCGTTTCATTGACGAAGTTCATAGAAGGCTTAAAAAGAAGGATTTCACCATGGTATTAACTTTTGTTTTATTTATTGCTTTCTCCAATTTTTGGTTGTTGAACAATTGCATCAGTCGTCGATTTAAAATGATCCTATTGTCAGTTTGGAAGAAGGTGGTTCAAACCTGAAGAAGCCTCTTGTTTGAGGATGAAAATCCGCAGAATACTCGAGGAAGAATTCAAGAATGCGAGTGAGAATGATTGATATTTTTGGGATTGCTACTGTGTACAGGTAACTACTCTTGCTCAAAGAAATCCACTAGCAGTTTTTCAGCATAGACTAGGAACTGCTAATCACCAAAGGTCATGACATGCCTGCCTTGCATAGCTGTAAAGTTGGATACTGTCGTCAGTCACGCATCAACCATAAACAGGCAGAGGATTTAGTAGAACTGATATTGGCCCATCCAATGGGAAGGAGAAATACACTAGACTTCCCTGGGAAATATATACATTGTACAGAAACCATAATTGAACAATCACCAAGGGGAAAAAAACAGAAGATTTGGGTGATGCATCGATATTGACCATCTGCTGAAGCGAGTAGCCCCTAAAACCAGAAGCTGCAGCCATGTCCATTTCAAAGAAGGAAGGTATCTATGGATCACCAGTTCCCCCCTCCCCCTCTCTCGATTTGTGGCAGTTTTCCTTCTGCTAAAAACAGTTTCACATGTTTGCATTGAAGCGAACAAAATAAGTGAAAGCTCTAGCTTAATGAAGAAACAACTTCTTCACGTCCTTTTGGTTAAGGCAGCAGTTTTTACTGCTGCTTCCCGCTTGATAGTTTATCAAATGAGCCAATTCAGTTAGGATCCTATAGAACTTGTCTTTTTCATATTCAAAATTTGTTCCGCGACTATGTTTTCACCTCAGGAATTATTTGCAGAAGAAAAGATGGAGGGGCTCTGTACTTCCCAAACAAGCCTCCTAAACGTTGGTTTATCTGGGATTATGCAAGAAAAGTACTTGAATTTTTTTTATTCAAGGTCAGAGATAGCCTAAAGCCGATATTTGATTATCTAATAGATCTTTCAATTCTATAGAAGTGTGTTTTTGCCTATGTAACGATAATGAATGGACTGTTGAGTCCAAAGTAGGGTGTGTTTGGTATGGATGAAAGAAAATGTTTTTTTCAATATTTTCATATTTGGTTGGTCAAAAACATTTTTTCTAGGATCATTGTCCCTCTCCATTCATCCAACGATTCCAGCCTCCACCCTTTGATCATCCCACCTTCAAACCCTCACTCCCCATCCCATCCCATCCCCTCTCCGTAGTGTTTTGCTAGATTGCATCTACGACTTCTGTTTCAATTTGATTGTCTTGTCTTGTCTTTGCATAAAATTTAAGAACGTAAAGAAGATTTTTGAATCTTTGCAAAATGTACCAAAAGAATGATTTCTCAAAAAATAAAATAAAATAAAAGAATTGTCCTAAACCTATCTATACAAGCTTCTATGACCAAAGTTAATCTATTGTACATTTTAATCTTTTCGGTCTAATCACTAATGAAAGCCAAAACAACCCTTTTCTGCAACTTGAGATGTGTCAATGGCTTCCAACATGAGCACCACCTCCTTCATCTCTGGCCTCTCTTTTGGGTCTGCATGCCAACATTGCTTCATTATATTGGCAACAACACTTGGACATTTGTTTGGTATTTCCGGCCTTAGACTCTAAAATTTCAAGAAATATATTAGTGATTGATATATTATTTTAACGTTAGCTATAAAGAATATAACATAAAATTTGGAAACATACCTTGTAAATACATGGACTTGTGTGAGAAGAAGGAATTTTTCCATTATATGAAATTGAACAACAATGTATCTCCCACAAACAAATTCCAAAACTATAGACATCACATTTATGATCATATGGTAGACCAATAAGTACCTGCATATACAAAATAAGACAATAACATTAATATAAGTAATAGAGAATTCATTTTTTTCCTTTTTGTAAATAAAAAAAGATTCAGAATGAGATATGTCACCTCAGGAGCCATGTAACCGATGGTGCCAATTTGGGCAGTCATGTCAAGAGGACATGAAGCCTCAATTCGAGAAACTCCAAAGTCAATTATTTTGACCCTTCCATCCTTGTCCATAACTAAATTACTAGTCTTTACATCTCTGTGAACAATTTTCTTAGAATGAAGGTAACTCAACCCTCTTGCAACATCTAATGCTAGTTGAATAACAGAATTCAATGGCAACTTTTTTATATGATTTTTTAAGAGGTGTGATCTGAGAGTGCCCCCAGGGACATATTCAACCACGATACCATATTCGAGTGATGGTTGTTTTTCCAATGAACGATATCTCGACCATGGGGTGCGATTGGTCAGCTCATTAATCCATTTTTTCAACCATGGTTTACCACTTGTAGATTCGGGTTTAATCAATTGGGGCAATCTTTTTGAAGCTCCGATTAACTGAAGAAAATCAAAAGGGTTTGACACTTGTTAGATGACATGAAAAACATATATATTTAAATGTATGCAATAAGTTAAATCAAGTGAGAAAAAACAAAATGAATAAAAATTAATTACCTTTGCGATGTTTGCGTGATGTAGGTTGTACCATATAGAAACTTCTTGCGTGAAAGCGTTTGTTAGTACATCCCTTCTCTTTTCATTGCTCAAATCAAGTATTTTTACTGAAAATTAATTAAAAGTATTATGTCAGAAAGAATTGTAAAAAAAAAAAAAAAAGGTGAACATATATATTATTAACTATCGGAAATGTATGAATTTCTGTATATGAACATTACAGACGTGGAAGAATCAAATGGTATATTCTAGGGTTTTTCGTATATAGACTAATATTATTAGGGTTAATTGAAAGACCGTTGACAGCTTAACAATTTCAAATAATATCCTTTTCACTGTAAAAGTTACAAATTTGTCATATTTTTTTCCTTTTTCATTAGTTTGACGGTAAAAATTAAATCTTTGATAACTTTATAAACCTAACCCTAATAATATATATAGTAGTTAAACAGTTAGATTAGTTGAGATTAAAAAAAATAGCCAAAGCAATTATGTATATATATATATATATATATATAGGGTTTAGCAATATAAGAAAGAAAGAAAAAAGTAGCTACATTATTAATTAGGGTTTAGCGCAGGCATTAATTAGAATCAAGTAACTAGCTAATATAAGAAAAAAGATTAATGGTAGAATTACTGATAATATATACCTGCAACTTGTTGTCCATTATAAACACCTTTGTAAACTGATCCGTATGCCCCTTCAGCAATAAGATTATTGACGTTAACTTTAAGTTTCGTAGGATCCAATTCCCATTCTTGTTTCTTCGTCACTTCCAACTTTTTGGACTCGTCACAACCCTTGCTAAATAGTTTATCTAAATGCCTCTCAAGTTGCTCATCCATTCTTTTCAAATCTGTCTTTGTTATAATTCTTGATTTCGCCATTGAACAATACAAAGAAGAAAACGTTAATGTTCCTTCAGGTTCAGGGGTGTGCTATAGCCTATATTTATAGGTATCAAAATCAAATTTGAAAAGGATAAGGATAAGGGAAACTTGTGGAAAATAAACTTGGATGTTTTCTAATTATAATAGTATTTGGTTTACACAATTAACGTGGAGAATTTCTAATTAGATTATTTGGTTTACATAATTATATTTAATTTGTGTGTTATCTGTCTATATCTATATCTATATCTATATATAATTAAAAGTAAGAAAATCTAACCTAGGATCAATACATGCGTTATTTTTAGGACTATTTAGTTAATTATTATTTAAGTTAGGTGATAATTAATTAAATTTTGGAACTTTTACAACATTTTTTATAAATTTAAATTTTAAAAATTATTTTATTTTTGAAAAACGTTTTTATAGTTATTTTAATTTTCACAGTTTCTGTAAATACAAATTGTGAGAGTTTTGTAATCATAGTAATGATTTTTAATTTGATTTCATTTAAAAATATTATTACTATATTTATTTAAAAGTCAGCCATGAAAAAAAATCCTTGTCGTGTTTCCGTTAAAATCCCTAAAACAAAGATTAAAAAAAAAAAAAACTATTGTGTTTGCATTTATAAACCTAAAGCAAAGATTTCGTGTATATATATATACTTTTTAAAAAAAAAATAAAAATAAAAAATTAAATTGGACTTGAAGTCCTTTTATTTATTCCATAACAAGCAAATAAAACAATCCATACAAAAAAAAATCTGATCGGCCCAAACCAGCCCATCAGTTATTCCTACAAGTCCCTATGTAAAGTAGTGTTTCCAATTTTGTACTCTTTCCTCTTTCCTCATCTTCTTCTTCCTCATTTCCTTTCCTCTTTCCGCCACTTGAAGATGTTTCCAATAGTGAGTTCTTGATCCTCATTCTTTGGGTAATCAATATCCTTCATGTCCATCTTGGAGTATATGATGTAATCAGCAGCTCTCAAGGTTTGTTTCTCCATCCCCTTTCTTTCCCCGCCTTTTCCACCTTTTTTCCTGAACATTTCCTTTTTGTATTCCAGTCCTTTTTGTGCTTCTAATTCCTTTTATTTTCCAGTTGAGGCCGAATACGAGTACCCCAAATTGCTCCAATGCTTCTTCGTCGCGATTTCTCCGCTGGATGCCCGCTTTGGATTCAGATAAGGCTCCTTGATTTTGCTCCAAAAATAGATAGAATCTACTTTGTATATATCATAGCTATGGAACCCTGTGACCTCAATGTTGTATCTAAGCGCGCTGACCATTAATGTTGTTGTATATTTTCCTTGTTCTAATCCTAATTGATGGGACCTGATGTTTATCAATGTTAAGTATCTTTTTTCCTAGACTTGGTAGCTGATGAAAGTACTGAAATATCATCTTCTGTTCTGTATTTATTGTTGTATTGGCTATGAAATCTGCTAACTGATTCGCCTCTCGAAATACATGAAAAACCTCTACATTCAACTGCTGTATTATTTCCTGAATATCTTCCACTTTTTCGACTTTCTCCCACGGTATTCTCCAGCTCTCATTAATCATGTTTTTTAAAGCTAATGAGTTTGTTTCCAGTCTCACTTGCCTTAAATCATTTTCCAAACAGTACTGTAATACCTTCCACACTGATGTGACCTCTGCATCCATGTTAGTGGCCTCACCAATGTTGTGTGCCTCCGCATACATAAGATCTCCATTCATGTCCCTTATACAGTATCCATATGAACTTATCCCTGGATTTCCCTTGCTAGCTCCATCCGTATTGCATGTCACCCATCCTTCGCTAGGTTTCGTCCATCTGACCACTCGATAGTGTAATAATGGCTTGTAATTCTGTAAAGCGTCCATCAATTGTGGCCAATGATATGTCATACTTTTAATCCATGGGAATTTTGTCCTTACTAACTGATATATTATCAATTGACACTGATAATACAAGTTAGTATAAGTTATTTCTTTCCCATGTCTATAAGAATTTCTCTGCTTCCACAATTCCCACATAATGATTGTTGGAACAGCTTTTAGAATTTGTTCAGCTTTAGTTGAGGCCTTGTGCTCCCACCATTTGAAAATGAGTTGTTGTAAATTTGACCCATTTATATTAATACCTGCACATGAAGCAAACTGCTTCCATAGCTTTTGGGCTATGGGAGCTGTTAGTAAAAGGTGGTTCATAGTTTCCATTTCTCCTTTCTCACAGCAATAGCACTTCGACACAATTGGGATTTTCATCTTCTTAAGATTGTCATCTGTGGCAATTTTCCTTCTCCATACCCTCCAAAGGAAAAAACTAATCTTAATAGGCATTCCTCTAATCCACATATACCTTCTCCAGTCCTCCTCCGCCTTTCTGCCCCTCATCATATGATACGCTGATTTCACAGTAAAGAGACCAGTCGTATTACCACTCCACCATGCCTTATCAGTACCTATCTCCTGAGTTTTAGGTCTGATGTTTGTGATTATATGGTTGACCATCTCCTCCGATAAACAATTCTTTAGCTTTGTCTCATCCCATCTTCCATTTGTGATGAAGTTTTTCACTTCTAGTTCCTCTTCTTGTGCTAGATTCCCTTCTGTATAGTAAAGAGCTCCTTGCCTAGTCCAGTTCTCAAACCAGAAACTGGAGTTCCCAGCTTTTATTTGCCACCAAATGTTATGTTCCACTTCCTCCCTTATATTGATCATTTTCCTAAATACATGTGAAGCTCCCAAGCTTGTGGTAACCACAGGATGTAGTTTTTTACAGTATTTATTCCACATGTACCTTGCCCAAATTGAGTTTGTGGACACTCGAAAATTCCACCAAAGCTTTGCAAATAAAGCTTTATTTACATCATGCAGTGATCGAAAGCCAAGTCCTCCTTCTACCTTTGGAAAACATAGTTCTCCCCATGCCACCCAATGTTTTCCTTTAATTCCTCCCAAATTTCCCCAAAAAAATTTCCCGAAAAGCTGGTGAATTTAATCCAGCACCTTCCTGGGTGGGTTCAACGCTGATAGCATATACACTGGCATAAATTGAAGTACATTGTTAATGAGTATCCATTTCCCACCAAAGGTCAAAAACCTGTTATGCCAAGATAGTATTCTTTTGGCAATTTTCTGAATCATTTCTTCATAATAAATCGATTTCCTCCTTCCATAAAACACTGGACACCCCAAATATGTAAAAGGAAAATTTCCTTGTCGAATCCCTGTCAACCTGCGCATTCTGATGGCAACTATTAACGGGGTATTGTCATGAAGATAGAAGAAACTCTTTGATTTATTAACCTTTTATCCTGAAACCACCTCATAATCCCGAAGGATCCTCATCATCTTAATAATAGATCCTCTGTCTCCTGATCCAAATAGTATTGTATCATCTGCGTAAGATAAGTGATTGATCTCCGGACTCCATTTTGGTAGTCCATAGCCCTTCACAGTTTCATCCTTATGTAAACTGTTTAAACCTCTAGATAGCACCTCTGCTGCAATAATGAATAAGGTAGGTGATAATGGATCTCCTTGCTTTACTCCTCTTGATGATTGAAAAAACCCATGTGAAATGCCATTTATTAACACCGAGTACCAGTTATTAGATAGTATCCGCCACACCATATCTATTATCACCTCTGCAAAACCAAATTTTCTTGAGACTTTCGTTAAAAAAATCCAAGAAACTCGATGAAATGCCTTGGCCATATCTAGCTTCACCACTACATTGACATTTTTGTTTCTCCTATTAATGTCTCTTATTATCTCTTATGCCAATAAGATATTCTCTGTAATGCTTCTTCCTTTGACGAAACCTGTTTGGTTCTGGGAAATAATCTTTGGTAGAATCAACAACAACCTCTCATGCACCATCCTAGAAATAATCTTATTTATGAAAGAGCTGAGACTTATGGGTCTTAGATATGTAAAGCTCTTCACTATTTCTTTTTTGGGCAGCAACGCCAAATTCGTATGGGTTATGTACTTGGGCAATTCTTGTCCACAGAAAAAAGCTTTCACCACCATAGTGATGTCTTCCCCTATTATCTCCCAACAACATTGGAAAAAATGACCTGTAAAACCATCTGGACCACATGTGCTACTCCCATTTAATTCAAAAACCACTTTTTTAACCTCCTCCAGTTCTGGAAGCTTTACCATTTCTTCATTCTCAGCTGCAGTTATACTCTTGGGGATATGGTCTAACATTGTGAAATCCTCTGCTCTATTCTCCTCTGCAAATTGGTCCTTGAAATACTCCACTGCTGCAGTTCCAATTTCAGTATTGGAATTCAATCTCCCTCCCTGCTCTGTGATAATTTCAGAAATATGAAGTTTCTTCCTTCTCCCTTTAACATACGAATGGAAGAATTTAGTATTCATGTCCCCTTCTTTGAACCATTTCATCCCCGCTTTTTGTCACCAAAATTCCTCCTCCAATCTCAAATAATTCTTTAGTTCAGCTTCAACTTTACTTAATTCTGCCCTATTACTTGTTGAAGGGTGTATTTCCAGTTGTGCCTCCCTCACTTGAATGATGTCTTCTAATGTGGCAATTTGTTGAAAGACATTGCCAAAAACCTCTTTGCTCCATGTTGATAGTGCCTGCTTAATCTTCTTCATTTTAGCATGAAATTCAAGAAAAGGATTGCCAGCAAAGTCAATTTTCCAGTTATCCTCCACAATTTTCTTAAATTGTTGATGCTTGCTCCAAAAATTCATCAATTTGAAAGGCTTGCTTATGAGCACTTCTTCTGTGTTGCAAGTCATATGAAGTGGGGCATGATTTGATCCTTTCCTGATGAGATGCTGCACCTCAGAAGACGGGAACACCTCCAAGAATTCTTGATTCACCAAAATCCTATCCAATCTTTTAAAAATGCAAGCCTCCTCAATCCGCCCATTCCACCATGTGTATTTACTTCCTGAAAACTGTACCTCAGAAAGGGCACAACTACTAATGAACGATGCAAAGTCAATGGCTTCATTCATAGTGAAATCTAATCCACCCAATTTTTCCTCCTCATTTAGGATTACATTAAAGTCTCCACCAATGATCCATGGACACTGAATATCCTCTGCTACAGTTTGTAATTCCTCCCATAATTCTAGTCTCTCCAAGGCATTGCACCTAGCATACACCACTGAAATCATAAACGCCTTATCATTCTTAATAAATTTAATAGTAATCTGTTGCATTGTGTCCAAGAGTATACTACCATCCCAGTCATCTTTCCAGAAATACCATATTTTACCATTTCTGTTGACACCAGCCTTATCAAAACCTAGTCTCCTTTTTTACTGTTCTAACTCTGATGGGTTTTGAAATGGTTCCATCAGAGCTATAAATGCGTAATGATGTCTTTTAGTCAAATCCATTAACCTCTCAAAAGATTTTTGAGTATTGATAGACCTGATATTCCAAAAAATCATTTTTTCTATCATTGATCAATGCTTGAACACCTGTCCCTGCTGCTCCTTGTTTTGACCTGTAACGGGATTACTGGTCTACCTTTCCTCGCCCCATATTTCAGGCTGTTAGTATGCCTTGGAGACAAATCACCTGCTTTACTGATATGTTGAATGTTATCGTCTATGTCTTCATCTTCTTTTATATCCCTTTTATGTTGTATTCCTTCATCCTCATCATCAACTAAATCTGGACCTTTTAGCATCTCACCCTCTTTAGTGCAATTTTCTTTATCCTCTCCAGAATTCGATGCAAATAGATTTCTTGATGTGGCCCCACTTTCCTTCCTTGTTGTAGGCCTACTCCTTACCCCTTTGCTTCTTGACATCCAATCCTCTTCATTGGACTCTTCATTTATATTTTTAAGTTGAGAATCCCCCTGTTGCTCAAACCTACTCCGAACTTCACTAATAGTATGTTCACTGCTTGTTTCCTTTCCAACCTCATACATACCTTTATTATTACTTGATAATGCCACTGTCTTGTGTATTTGCTTGTTGTGGTTACTTCCTTGTATTCCTTGGGACATCTCATTTGATTGATCATGGTCTATGTCTATCCCCTTGTCATTTATCTGTTCCTCCTCTTGATTTCTACTTTGTTCCTCTTTGCCCGTATCCAAACAGTTGAATTTGTTTCCTGTTATAATTCCCACCTTACTCCATACTTTTTGGGGTTCTTTGTTCCTTCCTCCCCCCCAATTTTTGCGTCTTGGTTCCACAAACTCTTCCCCTTTACGCACTTGTAAAGTACCATCATCTCTCTCCATTGTATCCTTCCCTCTGTCATCCCCTTTGCTAGGCCTTTCTTCAACCTTTTTGCCCTCTTTATGACTTGATTTCTCCTTGTTCGGGTGTAATTCTGGATGAACAACATAACACTGCTCTTCATTGTGCCCCTGAATCATACACGTCTGACAGTACTTTGGGACATAATCATATTTGATTTTTATCCACTTCTTCGCAACTTCATTATTCTGCATCCTCATTCCAATTTTAATTCGTTTAGGGAACGCCCTTAGCAGATCAACTTCCACTTTTACTCTTGCACAACTTGGTCTCGTCTGATTCTTCGTAGCCATATCTACCTGTAGAGGCTTCCCTACTGCTGCTGCTAATGAAAACACTGCCTCCTTGCCAAAAAAGTTTGGTGGGAGAGAAGGGAAAGAGATCCAAGCTATCGCTGTTGATGTCTCCTCCTCCGGATTAAACATTGGATCCCACTTTAAAGTTCTCATAGGGAAGGACCAATTGTTTTGAGTAATGTAGAAAGCAGGCTTCGATAGCAAGTGAACATAATCTTCCAATAACGTCGCCCTAATCAGCACATGTCGATTACTCAACAATCCGATCTTGCAATCTCCTTTTAGCTCGCATTGCTTGGGGATGAGTTTTCTCAAATCTTGAATATCTGGCCAGCCATACGCAAACTTCCCAATCACTGCATATTCAAGATTTTCATTGACTATAATCTGATTAACCTCTGTTTGTTCCCATATAACTTGTGGCTCTCCATGCAGGTAGGTGATTGGCTTTAACGGAATAGGTTGAAAGGGGGTTGTTTTTGGTTTCAACGTCTCAGCATATGAACATCCAAACGTAGATGTGAATTGGCCACCCTCAGGAGGAGGTTGACCAATGGCCGTGGCGGCCATGGTAGTCGGAAAAGGCAAAATATTGATGGCGGCGGTGCTTCTCAAATTTTCCGTATATATATATACTAGACATCAGGTATGTATCATTTTTTGTTTCAATTTATGTGACAAAGACAAAATTAAAGAGTTAATCAAACTTTAATATTAATTTAAAATAGTTTAAATTTGTAATTATTGTTAAGTATGGTAAAAAATTTTTATGTCTTTTAACATTCTAAATTGCTAATTATTGTTGTATGATTTGTAATATCTTTTACGCAATTTTGAAATAATAAAGGTTATTTCTTCTTTCTCAATTTATGTGGTACTAATAAAATTTCGAGATTCAATCAATTTTTTTTGTCTTTAAAATATTCTATTGTTA
>JAJOOH010017944.1:0-20209 GCA_029582605.1 Solanum gracilifrons
ATTGACCTAACATTATTATTAATTAATAAGAATGGAGCTATTTCTAATTCTACGTGTTACTTGTTGCATATATATAAATATATATATATTTATTTATTTATTTTGTAAGCATTGAAATTATGTAATTGTGGCATGCTTTCGTAGAATGTATAGGTTGTACTTGTTTAATAATGTTGCTTCTTAATATTCACGAATGGGTACATTATGTATCATTGCCGTCTTAATGTTATTATTATTTGGCCTTTATTTGTATGTCCTACCCAAGTTGACTTGAGTTTTTGGTTATCATGTCTTGTGTTTACTCAAACTTCAAAAAAAAAAAAAACCCTCTAACACGTCATGGCAACTAAGTGACAAATGATTAAAGTTTTAATGGTAGGGAATATGATATCAATGATAGTTCATACCATAATTGTATATATATTTTCTCTTTCTTTCCTTAATTTGCATTACCTAATCATATGTTTTGCTTACATCTAAGTTTCTTGGAGGTTTAAGGGGTTGTTTGGTACTGAAGTTCAGTATCAATACTATTCTTATACATCCTATCAAACGATCTCTAAATATTGTTGTTTACTTACTTATATTCTGAACAGACCTTTTGATCATGTGCTTACTTTGATTCCTTTTTTATGAGTCAAACAGATGGAAATTCTTTTAGATTAAGGGTGGTGGTGTGACTCGAACCCAATAGGACATTTGCCTGCTCTGATTTCATATTATTATGTGTGATCATCTAATCTAAAAGCTTAAATTATTAGAGAAAATAGACTCTTATTTACTTAATCATATTCTCAATGGAATCATATGAACATATATCATGAAACAAGCACATAAACCCTTTCTTTTTACCCTAAAGTTTAAACACGGAAGAATCGTAGGATTTTAGATTTTCCAAATAGAAAGATAGATTTCCAAAAAGCTTACTATCTTTCCTTTTTTTACGGTCTAATTTGCTCTTAATAATGATATTTGTTGAGGCAAATGTAGAATAGTGCTATTTTTTTTTATGATAATCCCTCCCTAAGAGCTCTCACCCCTTTTGCTCACTTGGTGACTTGAACTCACAACCTTCGGGTTGGAAGTGAGGGGTGCTTACCATCCGAGCAATTCCCTCTCGTCGTAGAATAGTGCATTGACTTTTAACAAGGGAAAAAAAAAGTAAACCTAAATTCTCTCATAATTTATACACATAAATTAGTTATGTGAGATTGATTCTAAATAGCTAACAAAAAATCATATTTGGTGTGTATATAGAATTTTATCTGTAACCCAAAAGAAATAATGGAACCAAACAGGGTATAAGATATGTATGATTTAATACATGAATAAAGCACATTCTAACTAACTATCAAATGACTCTTAAATACTTAAAAGTTTGTTCTTTTTAACATTTTAAGCTTTTAGATCAGATAATCAAATTTTTCTGACATGATATCAGATTAGACATATATCTTAAGTTCAAATCTTTTCTATCAACACATACCACCCCAAAAAGCAAAATATATATTTACGTTTAGTCCATAAAAAAAAATTAGGTCCGTGCACGTAAGAAACACGTCATGGTAAGCCCTAGCACACTAAATTTTTGCATGGCCTTAATTTGCCCTTATCAATTATCATCATGACTCTATATATGACAATAAATTTCGTCATGCTTTCGTTCATTTCAACTCAACTGATCATGGAGGATTGTAGGACCCAATACCCTCTTATTTTCTCATAGATAATTAATATATTTAAAGTTTAAACCCTTTCTTTTCTTCCTCTCTTTTTCCTCTAAGTGCTGCACTTTGATAGAATCAAAAAGAAACTTTTTGTCCATTTAAAAAGTAACCCTAAAGAAAATAAAAAATCTAATTTAGAATTTAAAATTTATATATTAATTTCAAATAATAATAATAACTGAATTCATAATTAAATATTTATAAAAAATTTAATTTATAAATAAATATAACTAAAAGCTACCATGTTATCGATAAATCTGTATCTGAAGAGCTAGACCCATCTCGAAAAAATAGTAATAAAATAAAAGAAAGAACACGTCGGAGGAAAGCAATGCATGAGCAATTAGTCTATAGCAAAATCATTACGAATGGTTCAAAAGAGACAAAATTAGAAGAGAATAGTTAAATATTAATAATAATAAATAATTGTATTAATATAGCCGACAAATTAAGAAAAGTAATAAGATTATAATTTATTACTTAATTAATTCCGCTTAATCAGGATGGATATAATGATCTTTAAAATAATGAATTTAAAGTCTCATAATTATTCATGAAGGAATATTGACCTTCATTTCACAATTTTTTTTTTTTGTCATTTTTCCTTTTTAAAAATAAAATAAAAATTCTAAGTTTATTCTCTTTTGAAGAATTGATAGAGAAAAAGCAACGTGAACGAGACGTGCATGAATATAGGATCATAGGTTATAGGACAATAAAGTGATATGTACAAGTCATGTAGAGTTTATTTTGTTTACTTTTTTTTGTTTTCCCTTTTTTAGATACAAATTAAGTACTCCACCTTCAAATTTTTGTGGTGGAATTTGATTGACCATTAGGTTTTAAAAAAGAAAAAAAGATTTTAATTTGTGATTAAAAATAAGTTATAGATATATATGTATTTGTAAATTATTTTACTAAGGAAAAAAATAATATTTAAAAACTAAATTGTTACTTCCTTCTTTTTTATTTATAGTCCGTCCAGAAAATAACGTTATTTTAGTACTAGTAATTTAATTTTTGATATTCAAATTATCTTTAATGAAATTATTTATAGTCATACAATAACATCTACTAGTGTCTTATTTCAAATCACAAATTTAAAAAAAAATCTTTTATTTCTTAAATTTTATGTCAAGTCAAACACATTCACATAAATTGAGATGAAGAAGGTACTAAATATGAAATGATATCAGTTTTTTTTCTTTTGGATAAATTAGAAATAAAAGTGTTGTAACATAAATTTGCACGGAGGGGGATATTTTAAGAGATAGTTACCAATATATACCGTTCAACCATCTAATTTATTAAATATGAACGATGTATACATTACATATACACTCGATTGTATGGTATGTATATGTTGTGTATATGTATATATATGTATATTATAGGTATATGTAGGTATAATATATGTATATTAGTATAAAGTATACACTATTTATATTCCATATACATATTTTCTTTTTGTTTTTTTTTCTCCCTCAAATATTTATCTGTCAATTCTAAGGATAAAAATAATTTTCTATCAATTACTAAGATATGGGACATCTTTACATCATAATCAGGGAGTACATATATTTATTTATTTGAAGAAGTCTAGGGTATAATCATTCTAGATTAGAAGCAAAGTCTAAGTGGACCTCTAATATGATTAAAGTTTGTAGTAGTTTTCAACCATGGGATAGGTGGGTTGCCCGACCCATTTGGTCTGTTCTCACTTACTTGTTTTTTTGCATGTTGATTTCACACGTGTATACATTAATAATATACAAAATAATAATTATTAGTGTAGTTTAATGTATTAAACATGTTAACTATCTTATTTAGTTATCAAACTATCAATTAATTCCGTTAATAATGAGTTGTTATGTGGATTCAAAATGTTTGCAAAACTCTTATATTTACCTTTTTTAGCCAAGCATTTAGCAAGTTGCTTTCATAAGTTATGTCCATCATGTCAAGTTGATTGTCATGTTATTCATGACTAAAAAATAAGCATTCATACTATGTAACATTGATCCTTTCAATGAGAAAAATGAGGGTATGGAGTGATTCCCTTCTAAGTTGATCTTACGCGATGCAAATTAAAATTAATTGAGACATTCCAACGAATATTAACTGGTGAGAGTGAGTAACCAAAATAAATCGTTTCATTTCGAATAGGTGTAACATCGGTGTGAGCATGGCGGAACTAAGGTATTAGAAGGGGGTTAAGGGTGAAACTAAGATATATATATCATAGAGTCTCTATATCATATCATATGTGAATTTTCTTGGCTTTTTATATGTTTACATCTTAATATTTTAAATTCTCTTAGTGAAAATATCTGTACGAGCATGAGTGGAACTAAGGTATCAAAAGGGGGTTAAGGGTGGAACTAAGATATGTATATATATCATAGAGTTTCTATATCATATCATATGTGAACTTCCTTGTCTTCTTGTGTGTTTACATTTTTATAATTTAAAATCTCTTAGTGAATATATCAGTACGAGCATGAGTGGAACTAAGGTATCAAAAGGGGGTTAAGGGTGGAACTAAGATATGTATATATATCATAGAGTCTCTATATCATATCATATGTGAACTTCCTTGGCTTTTTGTGGGTTTTCCATCTTTATATTTTGAATTCTCTTAGTGAAAATTCTGGCTCCACAATCATACATAAATTTTTTTCACTAATATAATGGTGATGTTTGGTTCATGTAATGAACAATTTGACTCTTATGCAACTCCAGATAGAGATAACATGTAGAGGACAACAACTCCAACCATTCTTGACATTGCAACATGTTAGAGATCATATATGGACTACTACTACTAATGCTGCTGACAATATCCTCACTTTGCTTCCTTCAGAAACTTCTAATCATGTCATGGTTCTACATTATGCTAGAACAAGTGCTCCTCAAAATTAACATGCCACAAATACCTCGACTTTTTTATAACAGGTCCGAGTCAGAGTCAGAGTCAGAGTCAAATAGTAATGACTCAAAACATTTCATCTTACACTATTTTCGGAAATCCAAGGATTTTATCTATGGATATGTAAATTACAGGATTTTCAATCCTAGCAAAAAAGGAAGGGAAACATGAAAGTCAAACAAGGACTTGTATTACAAAACGAACTCGAGAAAGCTGATGACGAGAATTTCTAATCGTCAAAAAAGAGTACTTAATTATTTCATTTTTTTATCATGGTACTATTGTTAAACTATTGTTACTCAATCCACTTTTTTTTTCCCTTCCTTACTCTCCTTATATTGATTGCTTTTGGCTAGTGCTTGTTAATTACCTATGCCATCAACAAAGAGTAGTTTTTTTTCTTTCTTTTGGAATTGTATTTTAATTTCATCAACATTAAAATAGTTTTAATATGTTGTTACCCCAAAACTATGTGCATTATAAAGTTTTGGCTGATAGCTTGATCACCAAATTGTATTACTTACCTAAAACATAAGGGTGTGGAGTCAACTTTTTTTCCCCTTACCAATTGGTTTTGATTTACTTAATCATTTATTTTCGTGATTTAAACTTTGGGCACCTCTACATCTCTACTGACGAATCATTTTAATATTACGGTGATCATATAGTCATGTTGTTGAATGTTGATAGAGATCTTTCTTTAAAAACGAAGGCATTCAATTCACCGCAAGTAGATGCGCCAAAAACAGATTGGGTAAATTTTACTGCACTCATATATATCTTTTTTAATCAAAAGTCGTCTTCAGGGTGGGGTAATTAGGCAAGACACCTACCTCGCATATTAAAAATCAATAGCAAAATATATGTAACCTATGCTGATAATTGTCTTGTCATAATATCAACTAATTTCATGAGTTTAACTAGCTATAAGTAAGAATTTGCAATATGATAAAATTGGGTGGACGAGTATTCTATCTCCAAGAAAAAACGCTCTGACCTCCTATTAAAAAATCTCTTTGGAAATATAAGAAGTGAAACATGCACAACTATCTGATTCTAAAAGGCCCACTATTGTGGCAAAAAAGGTCTCAACTTACATAAATAAGCTTTCATTAAATAAAATGTAACATCCAATAAATGAAAGGACAAATTACAGAATCACATACTTTTAAGGTAAAATTACAATTTATCCCTCAAAAGCTTAGAATTACAAAAATCTCTCAAACGGATACAATAATATAAGCGCTGATACATTAATCTAATGCGCGAGATACAATAATATAAGCGTTGATACATTAATCTGATGCGCGAGATACAATAATATAAGCGATGATACATTAATCTGATGTGTGAGATACAATAATATAAGCGCTGATACACTAAACTGATGCGCGAAAATGAGGGATTTTGGAGATTTGTAAAACTTATAGGGGATAATGGTAATAAGTAAACTAAAATGTGGAATTTCTGTAATTTTTCCTAAATAAAATCCACAACAGCTTTAGAGTAACAAATCAAGTGCAAGATACTCTAGCATAGGAAGGCGCTAAAAATGGATCAATTCAACCTAGAATGAAAAGTAGAACTTCCAATGAGGATGGGCCTGAAAAAACAATGGGGCTAAATGTTGCAAAATAAGGAAATTTCTTAGTTTGTTATAGTTTTCAAGACTTGCATTTTATTTTGCTTCTTTGTTGTTTCAGAATTTTGATAGTAGCAAAACTAATATTTTAGATTTTCATTGTTTCATGTTTTAATTTTGATGGGTTTGTAGTCAAAAACTTCTATAGAAAATTTTCAAAAAGAAAAAAATTATATTGTTATGGTGAAACCTTAAATTTGGGTACCCATTATTTAGTCTATCTTGACCCATAATTCATCTCAACATGACCTTTGGATGGGATAATGACCACCCAAATTACCCCATCTATTCTTCTAAGAAGGATGTTAGTTTCAAACCTCAGTACAAACACGAGGAGTTCTCCACGCTAATGTGCCTCGGATGATACATATTTCAAAGTCAGGGTTAGAGTCAGGGTTAAGCGTTGATGAGCATATTGAACTATACATGTGGTTGAGAGACATTCATTTATTGATTCAGCCACGTTGACCATTGATTAGCCCATCTTGACCCAATCCATCTCAAAACAAGTAAGCTTTGTGTAACACCTCGCTATTTGAAAGAACTAGAAAGAGCTAGAATTAGAAAGAGTCATTTTTGGAAATAATGAAAAATCTGGAAAATTGGTTAAGTTATGTTAAGTTTGAGTTTTGGGTCAACTTCAAACTATCATAAATCCTATCTCAGGATGAGTTAGGTGTTCTACAAGATACCATAGGAAATAGCTTGGAATTATCTTTCCAACGCCGCCGAGTTTGCTCAATTATGAATTCGTATGAGTGAGATATTTCCATTTGAAGTTGGGTTATCTAGATATGGAAAGTCAAAACCGGATTTTGGAAGGGTAGTTTGGTCTTTTCCTTACCCAATTATTTTGTTTCGATTTTTGGAGTTTAATTGGGGTCTAATCAGAATTAGATCAGTTTAGACAATTGGAAATTTACGCTAGGGCTTAGAGAAAAGAGAGAAGAGGAGAAAGGAGAAGAAAAGTTCAAGATTCGTCAAGATCGTGCAATTTTGGTTGTGGCTTTTGCCAAGGATTCAATCCTACGAGGTATGTGAGATCACATAGCATTGGGTTAGTTCACCCATGCGCCAATCATGATTAAATTCAGCGTAATTGTGTTCTTTTGAAAGAAAAGATTATGAGTTCTTGATGAAATTCGTTTAAGTTCTTGTGGATTCTTGTTGTTGAAGTTTCTTGAGTTTAATTCATCAGATTAGGTGTGATTTAGAGTAGAATCTTACATATATTGAGTATATAGTCGATTCTAAGTGTTTGGGGAAAGAACCAAGTGAAATTAGAGGGTTTAGAGTTGAAAAACGAAGAAGATAATTCAGGATTTTCTCGGGAGGGGGCTGGGGCGCCGCGCCACTCAGAGCGCCCCAAAAGGGGTTCTGAAGTTTGGACTCTGGGGAGCCACGCCAGCCAGAGTACCCCAACCCAGACTCTGAAATTTACCCTCTGGCGCCCTCCGCCTCTCAGAGCGCCAGGGACACTAGTTCTTCCACCTTTTCCCACTTCTTTCCATACTAGTTCCCTAACAATGTACCTATGTTTTCTAGTCAATTTCTACACTCTAAGGTACGTCTAAACATCATGAAATCATCCATAAACATGAGATCATGAACCTTGAATCCATAATTCAATTTAAGGAAAGTTAAGAGTCAAGTCAAGAGAAGTTCATTGAGTTTTCCAAAGGTCTTTTACAAACGTTTTTACTTTATTTTAAGGCTTGAGTTTTGAGTTGAGTAAAGAGTAAGAGTAAAGTTCATTTCTTAAAGAGATTATACGGGAACTAAGTATTCCCAAGAGTTGAAATGTTTTCACATTTAAACAAGAGAGGAAACACCGATTTTCAAGAGAGCCTTTGAGCTAGTTTTTGAGTAATTATCTCAAATCACAGAAAGAGTTTTGTTTTTAAAACATATGAGCTGAGTATATTTTGGGAGTAGTATTGAGCACCGATATGGGGATGAGTTCATGATAACTCAAGTCTTCATAAACCATGTAGCCATCGTGGGTAGAAAGGGTCATACTTTTTAGATGACACCTTAGTGCTTTTTAGCATAGACTAGTGGATTCACTTAGTTGAGGCGTTCTATATCACGACAAGGTATAGGACAGTTCTGGAAGCGTGGGCGAGACGTTGTATCATCACTTTAGCTCATAGTGGTGGTTGTCGGTTAGAGAAACTCCCATAATATTATATTACTTTATATATAAACTGAGTTGTTATTGCATTTCTTTAATTCATTGAATTGTCATCTACTATTTTAAATGCTTTGTATAAACTGTACCTTTATTGTTGTTTTTACTTTGCATTTGAGTTGAGTATTCATGAGTTGAGTAAAGTCAAGGTAAGTGTTCTTTCAGATTCCTTTCAAGCTTATGTCATGTTAGTTTTCCCTTCGCATGCTCGTACATTCAATGTACTGATGTCATTTGGTCTGCATCATTTTATGATGCAAATACAGGTAGTCAGGATCAGCATCCAGAGCCTTGTTGATCCAGTTGAGCACTCAGAGTCAGTTGGTGAGCCTCCTTACTTTCGGAGGATTCTTTTTTTCTATTGTTTTGATTAGTCAGTTGTTAGGATAATCAGGGGTCTTGTCCTGATATCCCTCTTAGTATCTAGAGTCTTCATAGACAGTTAGATATGAGTTCATTAGTCTTGTACTTTTGATGTTTTGCTATAAGACTTGAGTTGTCATTTTGGCTAGTTAAATACTTCTTTAAGTTATTGCATGAGTTATCTTGTGAGACTATTTTCTTATAATTTAACTCTTCCACTATAATTTAAGCCAGGCTAAGGGTTCACTTGGGGCCAGCAATGGTTCTTGAGTACCAGTCCCGCCTAGGGTGTAAGCTCGGGGCGTGACACTTTGGGTGAGTTAATGATTCGACTAATTATTAACTCAACCATCTTGACCTTTTCAGTTCAAGCTCAACCCACTCATTTGACACTCGTAGGCTTCCAATGAAGCTTTGAAACTATAGTTGATCCGTTAAGCAGGTCAACTTAGGTGAGTGAGCTACCGAAGTTAGCTAAATTGTATTTTGTCACAATGTATGGGTTTCAAGTGTTAACATATTGACTCTTTTGAGTGATTTGCACAAATAAATTTTTTGTATGCTATTATTTCAATTTAGATCTCATTAGGAAAAATAGTGCAAAAATAATCATTTTGTCATAAACAGGAGCATAATTCTTGTGCGGTGCCAAGATAATTAATTTGATATTGAGAAAGACTTCATTAGCATCAAGTTATGGTGATGTTAAATAACTTGGTCATAAATTGTGATAAATTGCCTTACAAATAGTTATAGTGATCGTCAGAATTTCGGCCACAAACCTGAATGAATTGCCATAATCATTTCAGCATTAACGATTATATCATATTGATTGATTTATCTCTTGATATTTTTGGGATAGTTCTGAAGGAAGTAGAACTGCTACACTCCCTACTAGTATTGTATATGTCCATTTATACTTGGTAGTTTCAGGAAAATCAAATCAGTTTCTTGCTATTAAACTAAAATTATGCTCTGGACAACTCAATGATTAATGAGTGTGTAGAATTTCCCCAACCCATTCAATGAAATGTTTTTCCTTTACTAATTGTGAATAACTTGGTTCTAGGGGTTGAAATATCTCTTTTCGAAAGGGTTAAACATGGTGAAATTTGACATTTTAGCTATGCAACTTTGTGTTGAATTAATGAATTATGGGATAACGAGTGATAAACCTGTAAAATTGGTATCTATGTAATGAGAAAGGAGTTGTTACTTAGACGACTTAAGTTAGTTATAACTAACTGTTAGGAAAATCTGTTAGATTAGTGAGTTGTTAATACTTAACTAATTGCCAGTTGTCCATGTGATTAAGTTGTAGAGTCTATATAAAGTAGAAGATTAGTTAGCTTTTCTATTCATTCAATTCATTGTATTCACTCTTTGTTGAAGATATTTTGAGATGGTTTTCTTCTAGAATCTTCCTTCATTCTATTCAAGTGTTCAATTCAGTTTTTCTACATGGTATCAGAGCAATCAGCCATGGATATGGTCTGAATCGAAGCTTAATAAGGTGTACTTGAAGTTGTTGTTGCGTTCAACAATGGCTGTTGCAGTTGACAATGAACTACCAGAGAAACTTAGTCACAATCATCCTCTTTTTCTGAGTACGGCAGACACATCTGGAGTTGTATTGATCTCTATTCAGCTTACAGGATCCGAGAACTATTCTGTATGGAGCAGGTCGATGAGAATAGCCATACTTGGAAGAAACAAGTTGGGGCTAATCGATGGAAAGTGCAGGAAGGATGGATTCGGTCCTAATCTGACTGATTTATGGGACAGATGTAACGCAATTGTCCTTTCATGGATCATGAATTGTGTTTCCAAGGAGTTATTGAGTGGAATTGTTTACTCTACAGATGCTTGTTCTGTGTGGCGAGATCTCAAGGAGAGATATGACAAAACGGACGGATCACGGATTTTTCAATTACATAGGGAAATCGTCACTTTGGTGCAAGGTACAAGTACTATAGCAGAGTACTTTACAAAATTGAGATTATATTGGGCAGAGTTTGATTGCATCGCGCCTTTTCCTGGTTGTAATTGCACGGAATCGCGAGGTTTTGTTGAGTTTATGAAGCAACAGAAGTTGTTACAATTTTTACTGGGTCTTAATGAAACTTATGAGTAGGCTCGAAGTCAGATCCTGATGTTAGTTCCTCTTCCTTCCGTCAATCAGGCTTATTCAATGATGATTGAAAGAGAAAGCCAACGAATCATAGCAAATTCAGCTAGCACAGTTGCAAATCTAGAAATTGCAGCTCTTATGACTACTCGTCAAGTTCCTAACAAGTTTAAGAGGGATTGGAATGCTCAGTGTGATCATTGTAAGCTGACAGGTCATACTAAAGCCAACTGTTATCGGTTGATTGGATATCCTCCCAATTTTAAGTTCAAGAAGAGGACTGGTCAGATAAATGGTCCTTATGAAAAAGAAGGAGAGAGTCGAAGTCATGCACACAATGTGAGGGACCAGGAAAGTCGACCACACAATGATGGAGCACAGGCCCGAGCTGCTCATGTGAATTTTCGTAATGATCCAGGTCCCATTAACTATTCTAGAGCTGACGATTTTCTTGCTGATTGGAATAGGTGCTCAGGATCCCACATTTCTCCACATCAAAATCCTCAGATGATGCAGCAATATGACCACTCACCACACTACAATCAGTCCAGGATGGGAATGCACAAGGCTGATGATGTACCAGAATCTTCCTCTTCAAACATGTGCAGACTATCTGAATCAACCAACATGGGAGGTAACATTTCTGTTTCACATATGTATGAGAGTGCCATCACAGATAAAGTATTTTCCTCTTATGCATGTAATGGTGACAAGGAATGGATAATATACACTGGTGCATCCAACCATATGATCTCTCACAAAGAGATGTTAAATTTTAAGAAGCCTGTTACTGCTTATCATAAACAAGTATATTTGCCAAATGGAGGGACTGTAGAGGTATCACATATTGGTAGTTGTGATTTAATGGATGGGAGATCTGTGAAAATTGTTTTATACATTCCAAATTTCAGATATAATCTACTTTCAGTATCCAAAATAACTAAGGAGCTTCAATGCTCAGTTCAATTTTTCCCTGACTGTTGTGTGTTCCAGGACCTATCAAGTGGGAAGGTACTGGAGATTGGTGTAAACAAAGATGGACTCTACTTGATGAATCACAAAAGGAATGATACTGATTACTCATTAAAAGAGATGGTTGCTACCAAGAATAAAATGGACATCCTTCTTTGGCACAAAAGGATGGGTCATGCCTCTGTAGGAACTATGATTCATTTGTTTAATATTGACTCTATTGAATGCAAAAGGGTTTTAGACAAGTGTGATGTATGTCCACTAGCTCGACAAACTAGATTACCTTTTCCTAATAGTGAGAATATATCTTCTTGTTTTTTTGATCTGTTGCACTTGGATGTATAGGGACCATTTCATGTTTCCACTTTTGATGGTTATAAAATGTTTCTGACTATTGTGGATGATCATTCTCGTATGACTTGGATATATTTGCTGAAATTAAAAAGTGATGTGGTAGTAGTATTAAGGAATTTGTTTCAGCTAATCAGTATACAATTTGAAAAAATAGTCAAAGTATTGCGATCAGATAATGGAACTGAATTTATAAATTCTAATTGTCATGATCTGTTCATATCTCTTGGTATCATACATCAAAAATCCTGTGTGTACACCCCACAACAAAATGGGGTGGTAGAGAGAAAGCACAGGTACATTCTAGAACTAGCCAGGGCAATCAGATTCCAGGGTTCTATACCTATCAAATACTGGGGTCATTGTGTGCTTGGGGCTGTTTACATGATAAATAGGTTGCCATCTACAGCACTCTACGACAAGTCTCCTTTTGAAGTTTTCCATTGTGTTAAAAGGTCCTTAACACACCTTCGAACCATGGGTTGTTTATGCTATGCTAAAAGCTTACCTCCTGGTGATAAGTTTGAGGCCAAAGTTGTTCCTGCTGTACATATGGGTTATTCAGAGGTTACTAAGGGATATGTGCTGTTTAATCTACTTACTCACAGCTTCTTCATTTCTAGGGATGTTAGTTTCAGAGAGGACTCTTTTCCTTTCCAAACTCCATCATCCTCTCCTACTGTTTTCCTCGAAACATCTGCAGAGTTTTTTGATGATACTTACATTAACAACCCACAGATACCTCCTCAACCTGATGATAGGATTTCTGATATTGTGGTTGGTGATATTGATATTCCTGATATGCATGCTGTTGTTGAACCTAGACCTCTGAGACAGTCACACAGAGCTTGGAAGCACCCTTCTTGGATGACTGATTTTGTAACAAATGTTGCTTCTACATCATCACTTCATCCTTTATCTCAGTGTTTGCATTATGCTAATCTCTCCTCACAATACCAGTCCTATTTGTGTGCTTTTTCTAGTGTCACTGAGCCTCAGTCCTACAAGGAAGCATGCTCCGATCCTAAGTGGATTTCAGCTATGCAAGAAGAGATGCAAGCACTTGAGGCAAATAACACATGGCTTATAGTACCCTTACCTCCTCACAAGAAACCTATTGGTTGTAAATGGGTTTATAAGGTGAAATTTAAGGCTGATGGTACAGTGGAAAGATAGAAGGCACGATTGGTTGCAAAGGGATACAACCAAAGGGAAGGCCTTGATTATCACGATACCTTCTCACCTGTTGTGAAGATGGTCACCGTGAGAAGTGTTTTATCAATTGCTGCAGCCTCTCATTGGCATATACATCAGATGGATGTGTATAATGCTTTTTTACAAGGTGATTTGAATGAAGAAGTTTACATGTCTTTGCCTGAAGGAGTTTCTAGCCAGGGGGAGACTTCAGGGATGGTATGTAGGCTAGTAAAATCATTGTATGAGTTGAAACAGGCAAGTAGGCAATGGAATGTTAAACTAACTGATGCATTGATTGATCTTGGTTTTAACCAGAGCAGCCTAGATCACTCATTATTCATTAAGAGACATCATGCACAAATTGTAGTGATTTTCGTATATGTGGATGATATGTTGGTAGCTGGTAGTGATTTGGTGTTAATAGAGTAGACCAAACAGGAGCTACATGCTAGATTCAAGATTATGAATCTTGGAATTCTAAGATATTTCCTTGGCATAGAGTTTAGTAGATCAGATAAAGGCATACTAATGAACCAAAGAAAGTATGCTTTGGAATTGATAGAAGAGATGGGATTGACTGGAGCTAAACCATCTTGGACACCAATGGACAATAACTTGAAGGTAACAACCACATTGCTAGATGAAGCTATGAATGTTACAAATGATCATGTGTTGACAGACAAAGGTCCATACCAAAGATTGATTGGAAGATTATTGTATTTGATGCTAACCAAACCTGATATTGGATTTGCAGTACAAACATTAAGTCAGTTTTTGCAGTGTCCAAAGAAATCACACATGGAGGCAGCCCTCAAGGTGGTGAGATACATAAAGAGAGAACCTGCAATGGGAGTTTTGATGAGCAGCAAGAAAGAAAGGAAGTTAATAGCCTTCTGTGATGCAGATTGGGCAGCATGCCCAAATACAAGAAGATCAGTAACAGGGTTCTTAATCAAGCATGGAGAGTCTTTGATTTCATGGAAGTCAAAGAAACAAACGACTGTATCAAGGAGTTCAGCAGAATCAGAGTATAGAAGCATGGCTTCCACTATATCCGAATTGGTTTGGATCATTGCATTATACAAAGAGTTAGGGGAAGAAATACAGCTGCCAGTAAAGCTCTTTTGTGATAGCAAAGCAGCCTTATAGATAGCAGCAAATCCAGTGTACCACGAGAGAACAAAACATATTGAGATTGACTGCCATTTCATCAGAGAAAAGATACAAATGGGGTTGATTCAGGCACTATACCTAAGGACACAAGATCAGCAAGCAGACATTACGACAAAGGGGTTGGCAAGAGCACAACATGAACATTTGGTCTCCAAGCTGGGAGTTTTAAATGTATTCACACCCACCAGCTTGAGGGGGAGTAATGAGAAAGGAGTTGTTACTTAGACGACTTAAGTTAGTTATAACTAACTGTTAGGAAAATCTGTTAGATTAGTGAGTTGTTAATACTTAACTAATTGTCAGCTGCCCATGTGATTAAGTTGTAGAGTCTATATAAAGTAGAAGATTAGTTAGCTTTTCTATTCATTCAATTCATTGTATTCACTCTTTGTTGAAGATATTTTGAGATGGTTTTCTTATAGAATCTTCCTTCATTCTGTTCAAGTGTTCAATTCAGTTTTTCTACACTATGGGAAATAAGAGTCGTGAAGAACTCTATTTTAGCAATTTGGAATACTAGTTTATCCATTAATATTTTCTTAAATTTATTTTTAGGGTTGGTTAAATTTTTTCTTTCTTGACCTTTTTAACAAGATTGTAACTTAAAGAACTCTTAATTATTATTCCTATATTCCATTTTGCTAATCTAGAAATTCTTCCTTTTTTCTACCATTCTTTGTCCTCAATTAATTGAAAGTTTTTGTTTCTCGAGTTATCCAATATGTTGTCTGTATATTTATGAAGGAGCATCTCACCTTATTTCTTTGCATTCTTAATATTCTATTGTTAAAAAGTGTTATTGTGAAATCACATTGGTCATACAAAATAGTAAATTCTTTGAAATTTACTCCATCTCCATTAAAAACTCACTCCTCTTCCATTGCAATATAATTTCTTACTTAAATAATTTGGCCTATAGAAAGTAAGATACGTCAATATTGAAGATGAAGTGTAGTTAAGGTAAGAATTATATATATTCCCTTTAGCTAATGATGAAAGAGAATATGGACCACTTTTCTGCAAATGATAATATTGTGCCCCCATGATTTGATGCGCGTAATTCCTTTTCGTAGCTACAAAAAAAGTTTGAAGGCATAATTGATATGTAGGAGACCTCACATTGATCTACCATCCTCATGATACCTTTAAGCCCATGAAATAAGTACTTGAACATGAGAAGGATTTCAATGTTTACCAGACTCCACTATGGAAGTTTAATGGTTAGGGAGACGTCAATTTTTAAGATTTTCTTGATTATTGTGTATAAGATTTTGATATCTAAAGAGTAAATCATCCTTAGTCATTGTGTGTGAGAGTTCATTATGGGCCCGTTTGGCCATGCGATATGGTATCATGATATGGAATCATGATATGGTATCATGAGATGAAATTGAAGGTTTGTTTGGACATGCGATATGGAATTTTTGTGTTGTATATTTTCTCATAAACATAAAAATTTCATAAGTTGTAAAATTATTAAAATAGCCCCAATTGTTTATTCAATCTTATCAAATAAACAAAAAATTATAAAATCGCATAATAAATTATTACAAAGTTATTGTTCTCCACTTAAGTAATTGTTTCATCTAACTTTAATTTAATAAAAAAAATTGAACATAAATTGTAGTGTACTAGTCTTTAATATAATCCTCCCACATAGTACGAACAATTTCCTCATGTTGAACTTGCATTTCTCGATCATGTGACCGAGGAGACGAACCAACAGTGTTACTTTGAGCCATTTGTTGGTCAATATCATCCGCAACTATATCTTCATGTTCATAGACCATAAATCTTTCATCACTACTTTGGTATTCTCGCAAATAATTATGTAACACTGCACAAGCTATGACAATTTTCACTTGTGTATCAATATCATAATGGTTCATGCCTTGTTTCAGTATTCTAAATCTATTTTTCCAAGCTCCAAAAGTCTGTTCAATCACATTGCGCAAAGATGAATGCCTATAATTAAATAGTTCTTTGGCATTTTGAGGCTCTCTTTCACTTCCTCGGTAATCTTGCAAATGATAGCATAGTCCTTTGTATGGAGCTAAAAATCCTTTTGTGTTTCGGAAACTAGCATCAACAACATAATATTTATCTACCAAAACATATTTTATAAAGATTACTAAAAGCATATGTTACGTAAATGAGACAACTTTGTGTAAATAAATAATATTTATTCTAAGGATGTAATTTAAAGTTACCATGTGGCGAAAATGGAAATTGTGACATTGGTTCAACAAGTGCATTCTCACCAATATATTTGAGTAAATGAAACACCTTTCACGGGCTCTTCAAGATTTTATTACTCCACAATCGTGATGTGTGAGTTAAAGTGACTATATGTTGGTGAAAATAATAAATTTTATGTCGGTGATAATAATAAATTTTAAAAAGTAATGATGTGATTATAAATTTTATTTACATATGAAACAAATGGTTAGTAGATATAAAAGTGAGGTTGTTTTAACAAATTATAAACTCATGGATCAGTTATTGTATTAAAATATCTCAAATCATGATATGGAATCACCATATAATTTCATATCATGGTTTTTGGAGAATATGGTACCACCTCTCATGATATGCAATCATGAGATGGAATCAGCGTAAAATCGCTGTCCAAACGCTGATTCCATCTCACAATACCATATTGTGATATGGTATCGCATGGCCAAATGCCTACTAAGAGAATCAACAAATTCGATTTCAAATTGTTCTCAAATTTTTGGAGGAGAAAAATCTTAAGGGTTACTTCATCTTTGGTGATCAAGAAATGTACCATACAATCAATATCTACAATAGATGGAATTTTGATTGATTATATTCCTACACAGTTCAAATGTAAGTAGTTGTGAAAGGGGGGTGAAGGTAATTTCTATATGAGGAACTCACAAAAATCTTGGCAATTTCATATTTTAACTGTTTTGAAAATATTGCCTTGTTGACATTTCTTTACCATATTTCGATACTTTCTATATTACTCCGAAGAACATTTTTTTAAAAGAACTGTTTTTGCTATATAGGCCATTTTATTAATTAACCAAAAACAAAATAAAATTTTGGCCCAAGACCAAAATAAAACTATCAAAACAACCTATTTCTAATTTGATTAGGGCAAAGCCCACTTTCATTAAACCTATCTATAAATATTAACTTCAGCTTCCTTTTGAGCTCACTTTCCTTTCTTCTCACTTTGTTGCCTCCCTTCTCTCGACTGAAAGTTACTCTACTCCTTCTCCTGTGGGTTGTACCAACTTCCGATCTCAACGTTCAACGTTCTCATCTCCTTTCTTCTCACACAAGATGTGTAACTCAATCAAGGTAATGTAATTCATATCTTCTTCCTTTTTTTCTTCATCACTGTTCTAAATCTCTATTGTTTCTCCATTTTGGTTGGAAATATTTATTCTAGAATTTTGAAATTTTCTTTTGAGTTTAAAAATGGGCTAAAAAGGAAAAGTTACTTATGGGGAGAATCAAAGGAAACTCTTCAATTTCTTACCTAGAAAATGTTAATTACTCTATTTCAAATCACACATGTAGTTATTACACATTATTAATAGATCTTTAATATATATATTTAGTGATTCGAGATTAAAATTCTGTGCATGTAGTGGTATCCTATACATCTCATATGGGATATTAATTAATAATCATGGATATGAAGACCACCAAGTAGATTTGAAGTATTTTGAATACCTTAGAAGATTAATGAAAGAAGCATGGAGGGTCTACAATATACTAAAGTGGAAATTTAAGCAAGAGATGACTACATTTTAAATAATTAATATGCTAGACTTTCCTTGTTTTTAGCTCAAGTGTATTATTGTAACTAGTTTAGGTTAGATTATCTACTATATTAAATAGTAGAAACTAGGATTTATTTTAGGGATTACTTTTTGAATGAACATTTGATGTTTAGGCTCCTTTGTGAGTTTGGGGAACCCTCGTACTTGTTCAATTGAACCCTGTTGATTACTTGGGTAAGCCTTCACTTGTATAAGTTCAATTTCTTTTCACCCTTAGATTTTATTCAAGTAATTGAATGTATTTTAGTTGCTAGATCATTCTTTTTTTCTTCTAAATCTATCTGTCTTTCTTTCTATTTCTTAATCATATATCTTGCTTTCTTGATTGTGGTCCACTTTATTGTTCTTGCATCTAGAATCACATCAATTATTATCTCTCCCTTTTCCTTTATATTTCTAAACCATATATCTTGCTTGCTTGATTGTGGTTCACTTTATCATTCTTGCATCTAAAATCACATCATCTCACCAATGCAGGTACTAGGTAACACTATCCTTCAAGGCATAAACATAAGAAATCATCTAGATTTGTTGCCTATGCCAGAAATTGTACTTGACACTTCATGGTTCTCAACTAGTTACTTTATTGAAGACCAGGTAATGATTTCAGTTGTATGCTAAAAATTAAAATTTTGATGCAAAAGGAACCTTCCTCTAGTGAACAATATATTTGAATTTCCTTTTCATTATGTTCCTTGAACTCTATTATTCTTGGTAGGCATTAAGTGAATTTTGGCGCACCTCCGATCTCTAAATTTGTTTGCATATTCCAAATACAATTATTAGGTTAAGATAGTGGTGAAAATTGGAAGTATAACTTATACATGTCACCTATACATCCATTCTTCCTCACCCTAATCCAAAACACAAAGAGAATTGACACTAACTAGCTTGAAATTCCCACATAATTGTTGTTTATATCAATATTCTTTTGACAAATGCTTTTATCGTAACTTTCACATAATGCCTAATAATGTTAATATTTTATACTAGTATGATCAATATAGTGCTAGCTTTGACATTTCACTTAATTTTTGAATAGTTTATTGGATTACTTAATACTGTGTGTTGCAACATGATTTGGAGTGTGAAGGAGTTATTATTGTGTAGATACCTAATATTGTTTATATTTGATCATCTTTTTTTCTATATTAAAGTATTTGGGCAACCTATTAAATGTTGAGACATTCAATACTAGAATTTTATGATTTTAAATGAGTATGCTTTGCGTACATTGATAGTAATGATATAATTATTATACATTTGTTATATATTTACGCAAATTCATAGAGATGTGATATAGGGTCTCCCACATCTAAAAAATGAAAAATATTTTTTTTTGATTATACAACAAAAATATTGTAAAACTAAAGCAAAATAAGACAAGAAATATAGAAGATAAAAGCAATAGAAATAGGGAGACAAGAGATGAGAGCTTTTCTTAGTATTCCAAGTCTTCATGTGTTCACCAAATCTTCAAGTCTCTACAATATGAACCCTTATGCCTCTATTTATAGTGTAACATAGAGGCATACAAAAGGTTAGTCATAAACATGACATTAACATGAATATAATGGGGAGGTTATGGAAGTGAAAGGTTACAAGAATAATGGTTATAAAGGTGGAGGTTATGGATGTTATGGTTATCTTCATAATGGAGGAAAGTAATGGAGTAACTTCTTGATGTAGTGGACATCCACAATATATTATTTTATAAC
>JAJOOH010017945.1:0-20391 GCA_029582605.1 Solanum gracilifrons
ATATATATATATAATTCTTTAACATTTCTTCTTATGTCATAATAGCCAAACACATGTTCATCAAGATGAAAAGAAAGTTTAAAGGCGATATATAAGATTCACAAAAATATTAAGATCAATTTGGTACAAATTCTTCAAGATATGAAAAATGAAGTTCAATGATGGTGTCGAAGATTCATTAAGAGAGATAATCAAAATTGTTTGGTAAAGTAGAAGTCTAAATGATTTACAAAATATGTATAAATATACTTATTGTTGCTTATTTCTGTAATTTAAATAGTTATTTCTCCAGATATATGGTGTATCATCCAAGGATAAGATGCTACTATAAAGTTTTACACTTTATGTATCAAAGGCAATAAAAAAATGATCTTCAACTGATAGAGGGAATCATTCGGAAATTCCTATTTATTTATTTTTGTAAATTTAATGTAATAAATTTGTCAATTATAATATACAATGTACAATAATGCTCTATAAAATAGTATGTTATTTATCCTAGTTTTAATGTGTAATAACTTAGAAAGTAATAATACTCCATATTAATATGATAATAATTATTTTGAATATCTATAGTCTAGAATTGAGGGATACATATACTTGAAGATTTATGGTTAAATGTATTTTAACAATATTATTTAAGTTCAGTGAAATGTTAGCTTGATAGAAAAGTTATCTTAGGAAAACTTAATCGATTTTTTTAATTATGATGTAATTGTTGTAAAACTAAAGAAAATTAAGATAAGAAATATAGGAGATGAAAATAATAGAAATATAGAGACAAGATATGAGAGCTTTTATTATTCTTCAAAGTATTCAAGTCTTCACCAAATTTTCAAGTGTATACAATATGAACCCTTATACCTCTATTTATTGTGTAGCATAGAGGCATACAAAAGGTTAGTCATAAACATGACATTAACATGAATATAATGGGGGAGGTTATGGAAGTGAAAAGTTTCAAGAATAATGGTTATAAAGGTGGAGGTTATGATTATCTTCATAATGGAAGAAAGTAATGGAGTAACTTATTGATGTAGTGGACATCCACAATATATTATTTTATAACACTCCCCCTTGGATGTCCATAGATAATATGTCTCGTTGAAACCTTACTAGAAAAAATCCCCGTGGGAAAAAAATCTTAGTGAAGGAAAAAGAGTACACATATCTTTTAATATGCTTTAAATGCTGCCTCGTTAAAAACCTTACCAGGAAAACCCAATTGGGATAAAACCATGGTTAAGGAAAAGAGTACAACGCGTATTTTTCTCCCCCTAATAAAAACTTTACTCGATATCTCAGAAACAATGCATTCCAATCTTGTATCACAACTTCTCAAATATTGATGTTGTCAATCTTTAGTGAATAAGTTTACAAGATTATCACTTGAATGGATCTTTGAACGTCTATCTCACCATTTTATTGAAGATCATGTGTGAAAAAAACTTTTGGTGAAATATGTTTTGTCTGATCTCCTTTGATTGCATCCTCGCTTCAATATTATTTTCGTATATGGTGGCTGGAATATCCTTTGCCAAAGGAAAATCACATATTTTCTGAATATGATAGATCATGATTCCAACCAAACACACTCCCGACTTACTTCATAGATCAATATTATTTCTGCATGATTTGAAGAAGTGGTTACCAATGTTTGATTCTTTGAACGCCAAGATATTGTTGTGCATTCATATGTAAATAAATAGTCCATTTGCGATCAAGCATTATGCGGATCAAATAATATTCTGCATCTACATAATCAAATATTTCTGACTCGGAGATTGATAATTTCAATTTTATTGAAGCTCATCTTTTCTTCTCAAAGAAAATCACACATCTTCTATGTGAGTCATTTGCTTTGTTAGTTTCTTGTCATAACTTGAATGATAATATGACAATCCTTTCACATAACTTTTGTTATCTATATCTAATAATTTTCTGGCATTTGCATAACCAGAAATCTATAAGTGCACCAATTGCACTAATACATGATATTTTTAATCATTTTCATGAGGTTGGAAATATCCTTTTTTTTCTGTGTTAAGCAATCTCAAAATCATTGGGTACTCAACAAAATTGTTTTAAGATCTTTTAAATCTTCAAGAATTTTCATATAACCTGTCACGACCCGAGTCTACACCTTGGACGTGGCCAGCACTCAAGAACCATTGCTGGTCCCCAAGCCCCTCATCTTGGCTGATTACAAGTGGACGACTAACTTAAGCATGCAAAAGCTTAAAACCGAATAAAATTCAATAAACTCAACTTTTCAAAACTTTAACTCAAATGAACAACTTAGAATAAAAATAATATATTCTACTCGCCATAAAATAGGCAACTTAAGTCTTTAAAACTTTAATAAATTAAATGAATAATACAGATTTCTCAACTATACTGACTATCTATAAAGCCTCTAATTGATAACAATGGAAGTCGGGACAAGACCCACGACATCCCGATTGAACTGAAAAGTAAATGAAATCCTCCAGAAAGAAGAAGGCTCACCATAGTTAAATCGAACTTCCGGATATATCAACGAAGCTCCTGTTGATGATCCTGAATACTTGTGTCTGAATCATTAGAACATGCAGGACAAATGGCTCAGTACGTGGAATGTACGAGCATGTAAGGGGAATTCTAAAGTATAACATAAGCTTGAAAGAAACTGAAGAACTTACCTGTCTCAACTAAACTCAACATAACTGAACTCATTTCAATATAAAGTATTTTAAAACAAGTGCAATATAAAGAAAAAGGAAAATTGTTTAAAACATGATGTTAACTAATAATCATAATATCATAAAAGACACACCATGCTCCCTCTCAAAGTTTACTTGTGCAATGCATGAATGAAGTCCCATACCACCATTCATACTAAGAAGAACCCCTAGAGGAACCATGCAAATACTGTTGTGGGAGTTTCTCTAACCGACAACCATCACATAAGAGCTATTGTGATGATACAATGATCTTCCGTACGCTGCCAACGCATCCTATACCCGGCCTAAGGTATAAGACCAGAATTACTAAGTGGATTTACTAGTCTATGCGAAAAGGATTCATCTAAAAAGTATCACCCTTTTCTACCCATGATGCTACATGGTTTAAGGGGGATGACAGTTATATGAACTCTTGCCCATCGGTGCTTAATACTACTCTCAAAAATATTACATTATATTAGCTCTTTATGTTTAAAAACATACATCTTCTGTAATTTGAGATTAGTGCTCAAAAACATAGCTCAAAGGCTATCTTGGAAATGAAAGTTTCCCCTCTTTCTTCATTTAGAAAGCAATTACACTTTTCTGAAAACTAGCCCGAAGGATCTTTGGAAATCTCAATTTCCGTTCTTATTTAAATGTGAAAACATTTTAAATCTCTTTGAGAATACTTAGTCCCCATATACTTTTTGAAGAAAAGAACTTCAACTTTACTTTTTACTGAACTCAAAACTTAACTCTTAAAAATAAGTTAAAACGTTTGTAAAAGACTTCTAAAAATATGGTTAATGCCGAATTAAGGACATGAACGACTCAATGCAAAGTTTTCAATAACCATAGATAGAACTCAAATACTTGGAACTCAAGAACTTCAATGATACTACTTATTTAAAAAATGCTCAACTTAGAGTTCATGCGAAATTATGAGCATGAACTACTCAACTCAATGACTTAAATATACTTCTCATCTCAAGACTGCTCGAATTATAGGGTTCATGCAGAATTATGGGCATGAACATTTCAACTCAAGGACTTCATGGGTAAGATGTAATAGTGCCATGATTATAAATACAATATCATAGGGGATTAGGAACTCAATACTTAGAACTTGAAGCTACTACTCCCCTCAAAGGTACTTAACTGATGAAATTCATGCGGAAGTTATGGGTATGAAAGACTCCACTCAAGGGTCAAAATATCAATAAGGAACTCATGTATACGACTCTTCTCTTTCTCATACTTACTTACTCAAAACTTAACTCAAATCGATGATGGATCTCAAAGAATTCACAATTGCACTCAAAGGATTCCCTGAACTCTACTCTTATCTCTCTCTTGAATTTGAATTACGAATTCAACAGTTATGAATCATGATATGAAGGATCTCAATAACAATTTAGCTATTCGATAATTAGGAATAGAACTTTTAAAAGAAACGTGAATTTAAGAACTCAAAATCAACTTATCTCAAGAATACTCAAATCCAGCGAAAGTATCCTAGATTACTCTTTTACTGATCTGAAAGTAGATGTAGGGGGTGAGAACGAACTAGTCCAACACTATGACAGCCTTACATACCTAGAAGAATAAGATTATTGAAGAATCTTGAAGAAGAATAAGATTATTGAAGAAGAACTTAATTAGAAGCCTTGAAATGAAGGTAAACAATCAAGAAAACCTTTCCTGAGATTCTTGAATTAGTTTCTTGAAATCTCTATGGCCAAGAATTATGATTTTCATTAGTGAACATGAAAATCTTATTGTTTTAAGCCTTTTATTAGTCAAGAAATTCGTTTATGGTTTTCTTGGAGGTAAAAAGACAAAAACGACTCTTTTTATTATTTTCCCGTCGGCTAATTCGTAACAGCACTGTATAGGTTACTAAAATAGACATAACCTTTTACTCAGAAATTGGATTGACGCGAAATTGTTGGCGTTGGAAAGTAGATTCAAATACCTTTAATTAGATAGGTTATGACTCACGTAACTCTTTATATTCTAAGAGATATGGTTGTTTGAAGTTGATCCAAGTAAAATCATACATCAAAACTTAATGAAACTTCAAGAACATTTATCAAGAACTTAAATCCTTAAATTTCAAGAATGAAATTACGCTGAATAAATCATGATTGGCATGTGGGTGAAAGAACCCAACACTATGGAACCTTACATACCTCTTAGGGATCAAACCCATGGAGACAATCCGCAACAACTCTCAAGAATTTCGACGAGCACCTTCATTCTTTCTCTTTTCTCCTCTTCTCTCTTCTTCTTTTCTCTTCTTGAACTCTCAACTAAAATCCTAGGCGTAAACTAGGATTATAAAACTGAACCTAATAGGGTTAGACCCCTAAAATATTACCAAAAATGAATTAAATCTGATTGGGTAAGGAAAAGACCAAAATACCCCTTACTATTTTCGGCTAACTTTCCTTAACTGGACAGCCTAACTTCAAAAGGCCATATTTCCCTCACCCGAACTCAAAACGTAGCTAACTTGGCGGTGTTGGAAAGATAATTCAAAGGTCTTTTCTACGGTATCTTGTAGCACATATAAGTCATCATGTTCTAGGAGTTATGATCATTTCAAGTTGACCCAAAACTCATAACTTAAGCATAACTTGCAAAATTTCAGATTTTTCTATCTCCAATTTAGTTCTTCTTCGAACTCAAGGTGCTACATCTAGTGAACTTCACACTTAATAAATTTTAATTCCTCGGTAAAATCCTACTAACAATGAAGGATGGTTCAAGTCTTAGCTCAAAAAATTTTCTGCGGTGTTACAATATCTCCCCCTTGGGATTATTCGTCCTCGAATGACGACTGGACTGGGTATGGAACGGGGTTACTCTTACTAAGGTCTGAGTATAATGGTATACTCTTACTATATTCAATCTTAACCCAAATCCTTAGGTTCAGGTTCTTTACCTCTCTATATGGAATCTCATCCCAAGACTAATACTCTTTACCACCACATTGGGCTCATATCAAGAACCACCTAATGTTTAACAACACCACATTCAAGCTTATTACTCTAACAACTCCATTACTAATAGGACCTCTGAAAAGATATCTCCCATACTCTCTGGAACTCATTACTATCTTATTCTTAAACACTTGACTTGATTTCTTATCTCGCCATCTCCCCCTTAGGTCTAAAGCTGACACTTGAAAGCTACGGACCTATTCCATCATCTGTAAACTTGTCTACAATCATCTTACTCTAATACTCGGGATAAGCTTATCTCATGGCTACCGAAATCTCCATAAGCAGGTACTAAGACCACTTTCTAAGGTGTTTCTCTTAACCTCTTATGATTACATACCACCTCAGTGCACCTCTTTATGCTCTTCTTACTCTTGTGACTTAGCCACACTTCACTGCCCTTATCTGAAGGTTAGGGTCTCTCACTTGTACTACTCACATTCATTGCAACAACCATATCAAATCTCAAGACTAACATCATCACCCTCATGTTATCATTATTTGGATCATGACACTCATCTCAAATTCAAGCTTAATGTTCATTACTAAACCCAAATATCAATACGATTGCTCGCCTACCATACCATACCTCATTACTTGATCAGTTCTATAACCTTCTGAACATCATGACTCTCTTAAACAAATCATAAGCCTACCTTAGATCTATTACATCATAAATACTCTGCTCTCTTATTCAACACATGAAGTTAGTCTCCTCTAATACGATGGCACATCGACATCAACTCTATTCTGGTTAACAAACATATACTCTATCTCATCTTGACTAGCAACTCTTACTCTATCCATAAGGGAAAACTCCTCATCAATAACTTACTGGGTGCATGACTATAGAAATATAGCTCCTCAAAACATTATCTCCCTTTCTTAAATTTCTAAACCTCTGCATACTTTACCCTAACTCTGGGCTTTTTCACTACTACTGCTCATGATCTCGTAACGCATGTTACCTTTTGGGGTGGAAATATCACTTAAACTCTAAACATACCTTCTCATAAGGATCTCAGCTGAAACAAGACTTAAGGAAAAGAGTACAACTCGTTTTTAGCTCAAACTCATGATTCATATAATTATGGGTGCATTCCTCTGAAACTGAACAGTTAACTTACTCTTGGGCTACTCTCAAGCCCCTCTGGAGTCTAATGACTTTCCCAAGACTCCTGCTAAGAACAACTCATCGATAAAGGACTAACTTTTATGTTCAACTACCTCTAGTATGATGGTTAGTTGAATGAATTTGAAGAAACGCACGAGCATAAATAAATGTCTAGGACTCAGCTTTATTGCATGATTAAGAGTATGAAAGAAGGGAAACTTTCCTTAAATGTCGGTAGTCCCTCGTTTATAGAAATGGGGCCCTCGCAACCATAAACAAGATCCTACTTGACACGGCTTCATAGACACCCTAGGACACTTGAACTCTGTGCTCTGATACCAAGTTTGTCACGACCCGAGTCTACACCCTGGACGTGGCCGGCACTTAAGAACCGTTGCTAGTCCCCAAGAGAACCCTCATCTTGGATGACTACAAACGGAAGACTAACTTAAGCATTCAAAAGCTTAAAACCGAATAAAATTCAATAAACTCAACTTTTCAACACTTTAACTCAAATGAACAACTTAGAATAAAAATATTATATTCAACTCGCCATAAAATAGGCAACTTAAGTCTTTAAAACATTTAATAAAATAAATGAATATTACAGACTTCTCAACTATACTGACTATCTATGAAGCCTCTAACTGATAACGATGGATTTCGGGACAAGACCCACAATATCCCGACTGAACTGTAAAGTAAATGAAATCCTTCGGAGATAAGGAGGCTCAACATAGTTAACTCGAACTTTCGGATGTATCAACGAAGCTCCTGTTGATGATCCTGAATACTTGTGTCTGCATCATGACAAGATGCAAACCAAATAGCTCATTACGTGGAATGTAAGAGCATGTAAGGGTGAATTTAAAGCATAACATAAGCTTGAAAAAAACTGAAGAACTTACGTGGCTCAACTCAACTCAACATAAATGAACTCATTTCAATATAAAGCAGTTTAAAACAAGTGCAATATAAAGAAAAAGGAAAACAGTTTAAAACATGATATTAACTCATAATCATAATATCATAAAAGACATACCATGCTCCCTCTCAAAGTCTACTTGTACAATGCATGAATGAAGTACATACCCCCATTCATACTAAGCAGAACCCCTTGAGGAACCATGCAAATACTGTTGTGGGAGTTTCTCTAACCTACAATCATCACATAAGAGCTATTGTGATGATACAACGATCTTCCGCACTCTGCCAACGCATCATAGACCCGGCCAAAGGTATAAGACCTGAATTACTAAGTGGATCCACTAGTCTATGCAAAAAGGATTCATCTAAAAGTATGACCCTTTTCTACCCATGATGGTTACATGGTTTAAGGGGGATGATAGTTGTATGAACTCTTCCCTATTGGTGCTCAATACTACTAACAAAAATATTACAATATATTAGCTCTTTATGTTTAAAAACAAACTTCTTCTGTGATTTGAGATTAGTGCTCAAAAACTTAGCTCAAAGGCTATCTTGGAAATCAAAGTTTCCCCTCTTGCTTCATTTAGAAAGCAATAACTCTTTTCTGAAAACTAGCCCGAAGACTCTTTGGAAATCTTAGTTTCCGTTCTTATATAAATGTGAAAACATTTTAAATCTCTTTGGGAATACTTAGTCCGCAGATACTTTTTGAAGAAAAGAAATTCAACTTTACTCTATACTGAACTCAAAACTTATGTCTTAAAATAAAGTTAAAATGTTTTTAAAAGACTTCTTAAAATATGGTTCATGCCGAATTATGGACATGAACGACTCAATGCAAGGTTTTCAATAACTATAGATAGAACCCAAATACTTGGAACTCAAGAACTTCAAGGATACTACTCATTTCAAGAATGCTCAACTCATAGTTCATGCGGAATTATGAGCATGAACTACTCAACTCAACGACTCAAAGATACTTCTCATCTCAAGACTGCTCGAATTATAGGGTTCATGCGAAATTATGGGCATGAACAATTCAACTTAAGGACTTCATGGGTAAGATGTAATATTTCCATGATTATAAATATAATCTCATAGGGGATTAGGAACTCAATACTTAGAACTTCAAGATACTACTCCTCTCAAAGGTACTCAACTAATGAAGTTCATGAGGAAGTTATGGGCATGAACGACTCGACTCAAGGGTCAAAATATCAATAAGGAACTCATGTATACGACTCTTCTTATTCTCATACTTACTTACTCAAAAATTAACACAAATCGATGATGGATCTCAAAGGATTCACAATTGAACTCAAAGGCTTCCTTGAACTCTACTCTTAACTCTCTCTTGAATTTAAATTATGAATTCCAGTTATTATTCATGATATGAAGGATCTCAATAACAATATAACTATTTGATAATTAGGAATAGAACTTTTAAAAGAAACATGAATTCAAGAACTCAAAATCAACTTCTCTCAAGAATACTCAAATCTAGGGAAAGTATCCTAGATTACTCTTTTACTGATATGGAAGTAGATGTAGGGGGTGAGGACGAACTAGTCCAACACTATGATAGCCTTACATACCTAGAAGAACAAGATTTTTGAAGAATCTTGAATAATCTTTAAGAATCTTCAAGAATCTTGCAGAAGAACTTGATTAGAATCTTTGAAACCCTAGCTTGAAGGTAAACAATTAAGAAAACCTTTCTTGAGATTCTTGAATTAGTTTCTTGAAGTCTCTATAGCCAAGAATTATGATTTTCATTAGTGAACATGAAAATATGATTGTTTTGAGCCTTTTGTTAGTCAAGAAATTCGTTTATGGTTTTCTTGGAGGTAAAAAGACAAAAACGACTCATTTTAATATTTTCCTGTCGGCTAATTCGTAACAGCACTGTATAGGTTACTAAAATAGACATAACTTTTTACTCAGAAATTGGATTGACGCGAAATTGTTGGCGTTGGAAAGTAGATTCAAATACCTTTAATTGGATAGCTTATGACTCACGTAACTCTTTATATTCTAAGAGATATGGTTGTTTGAAGTTGACCCAAGTAGATTCTTACATCAAAACTTAATGAAACTTTAAGAACACTTATCAAGAACTCATCAAGAACTTAAATCCTTATATTTCAAGAACGAAATTACGCTGAATAAATCATGATTGACGTGTGGGTAAAAGAACCCAACACTATGGAACCTTACATACCTCTTAGGGATCAAACCCATGGAGACAATCCGCAACAACTCTCAAGAATTTCGACGAACGCCTTCATCCTTTCTCTTTTCTCCTTTTCTCTCTTCTTCTTTTTCCTTCTTGAACTCTCAACTAAAACCCTAGGCGTAAAATAGGATTATGAAACTGAACCTAATTAGGTTAGACCCCTAAAATATTACTAAAAATGAATTAAATCTGATTGGATAAGGAAAAGACCAAAATACCCCTCACTATTTTCGGCTAACTTTCCTTAACTGGACAGCGTAACTTCAAAAGGCCATATCTCACTCATCCGAACTCAAAACTTAGCTAACTCAGTGGCGTTGGAAAAATAATTCAAAGGTCTTTCCTATGGTATCTTTTAGCACATCTAACTCATCCTGTTCTAAGAGTTATGATTATTTCAAGTTGACCCAAAACTCATAACTTTAGCATAACTTGTAAAATTTCAGATTTTGCTATTTCCAATTTAGTTCTTTTTCGAACTCAAGGTGCTACATCTAGTGAACTTAGCACTTAAGAAATTTTAATTCCTCGGTAAAATCCTACTCACAACGAAGAATGGTTCAAGTCTTAGCTCAAACAAATTTCTGGGGTGTTACATAACCTTTATCGTCTAGTTAGACATGATAATTAGTCATTAAACATGTTCAAGTATTTCATCTATTGCCAGACTAAAATAAGTCTCATTGAATCCACCACTAGAGAATATATCTCGATCTAATAATGTCAGGACTTCTACGAAAACCCTTTATGCCCAGAGGCACAAACCGTACTTTATATCTTACGGTTATACTTGCACACAATGATTCATTTGTACCCCACTGACATATATTTTGATCTATGAACTATAAGTTCAAAAACATCACTGTTCTAAGTGAAACAAAATATACTTTAATGCATTTTATTTGGCCAATCATTTATCTGTCCACATTATATGACAGATTCGAATTTAAGATCCTCGTAACCATTTATAGCATTGAGTGCTACTTCATATTAAAGATACCGTCGACAGTCATTTTGACTCGATTCCAATACGACATAACTTATCGAGATCTCTTCATTTTTCATCATTTTCAGGTACCTGAACCTTTGCCAAGGTTTTATGAAGTGTTATGTCATAGTGCTCTTTCAAAGCACTTACCTCATTATCATGACCATTTTGATAATTTGCTCCTCTCCTTCCTCAAAGAGTTTCAGGTTTGGAATCGATTGGTCTATCAAGCTTCTGGCGTACCATAGACTCTATTCTTCAAGGACTATTTATTGGAGCATTTGCAGCTTAATTAAAATATTGGGTCAGAATATACATCTGGCAAATTATTTGCAACATTTTGCAAATGAATTATCTCTTGAACTTCAAGTTCACTTTTTTTTTAATGAGGATCTAGATAATTCACCCCACACATAATTTTCAGCTGCTAACAAGGATCTAGATAATTTACCCCACACATAATTTTCAGTTGCTAAACATATCTCCCCCTAATGTAAGGAAATCTAACATTTACCCCCAACCTCGTTAGGGGATCCATCTTTGCGCGTGGTGGAGCATAAAATCAGATGTGCACACATCAAATTTTTAGATGGAAATTATTTGGTTCCTGACCCTAAACCAATTGTGATGGGAGAACCTTGTTGGCTTGATGCATACATGTTAAATAAACTCATCTCATACCAAATTTTATTTGAGAGATTTGTTCTCTTAATCAATGGTCTAGCTATAATTGGAGGCATACATTTTCTGCTAAGCCAACCAACATTATCAACATAATTTTATAGTTTGGAATTGTGCTCTTAATTTAATAATTCAAGCAACCAACTTTAAAAAACCAATTTGTAAGTTGATACAAATGCACATGTGACAATACCATAGATGCATCTATTAAATCATAATAGTAAGCGGTCCACATGGCAGGTGAACGAGCCCATATTCACCTTTCTATATGTTCCAAATAATTTCAGGGGATACCTCCGCACCTTAGTTGATACAGTTATCATTTTATCATGAGAATAAACAACACAAGAGAATTCTTCAAGAATCTTTTATTTCTTCAAACATGTAGTCATGTGAATCCTCAATTTCTTTTGCATCACATCTGAACCAGAATGCTCAACCGGTTTTGCATGTGATTCCTTTATCATGCCCATATCTTTAGACAACAAACAAGAGAAAGACGGGTAACCTTTTATGTAAATATCCATACACCGCTTTGATTGTAGTAATTTGAAGATATTTAAACTTTCAATAATTTACAGTCTCAATATAACAATTTTTCTTTTCAATTCCTCCGAAACTTAAAACGTTTCTTTTGAGACTTACTACAACCTCAATATTATGAACTATTTCATTTGCTAGAAAGTAACAAACTAGTCCTTCCGAAACTTTCAATTAATTTTGTGTACTGCCACAAATTTCACAACACCATTCTTATGGTGACCATCTCCTTCAAGGAGAAAATTATTATTATTATTGTCATGGTTAAAATTATTACTGCAAGACTTATTTCTTGACAACCAATGATAAATTTGTGTTGTCACACAATAATATTTATTTTTGTCATGGTCACAACATTTATAGGAAAGAATTATTTCTTTCTTTTGTCCAACAATAGTTCATGATTGAACAAACCACAATATTTGTGATGTACTCAAAGTATATGACCAAATAATCATTTATGTCAAAATATATCTTTTCAATCTCTCAAATCTCCCGTAGAGGTAGATGCGACATTTATCCAACAATTCATAAACATTTTCTTATCCATAAGAACACAAGTCACATTTTTTTTCAAGAAATGGACCATAACCATTTGTACATGCTCCATAAATTTTTATTAGAAACTCACTGTCATGCTTTGACATTATCAAATTTATGTGACTCACATCAACATCACTTTAAGAGGTCAAATGTACCAAATGTACTACCACTTTGTATTCTTTATTTTGATGGAGGATTTACAAAACTTTTCAAATTGGGTTGCATCAACAATAATGTGTCCAATATCTTTTCATACAACTTTGATGGATATTTACCTTCATATTTGAAGGATCATCTTAAGATCAAATCTGCCCAATAACATTTCGTACCACTTTGATGGACAAAATTACCTTCACAATTAAAGGACCATCTTAAGAACTCATAATGTTCTTCCTTTTAATTACAACAATGATGATCATTAACATTTTACCACACTCATATTCATACATTCAACCACTTGTCATTTTTCAGACATATTATGCACTGCTACCACATTCACATAAAAGAATGGAGCAAATTAATTGGGCAAATTTCATGACTTTCAGTCAAAAGTATACAATTTTATGTTAGTCATCATCATATCATTAGTGTAACATCTCGCCAATTTGAAATAACTAGGAAAATGTTAAGAATTAGAAATAACCATTTTTGGAAAGAATATAAAAATCTGGAAATTTGTTAAGAATGTTAAGTTGAGTTTTTGGTCAACTTTAAACAACCATAACTCCTAGCTCAGGATGAGTTAGGTGTGTTTCCATATATCGTAGGAAAGATCCTGGAATAATCTTTCCAACGCCGACTAGTTTGCGCGATCCCAAGTTTGTATAAGTGACATATGCCCATTCAAAGTTGGGTTGTTCAAATAAGAAAATGTCCAATCCGGATTCTAAAGGGTGTTTTGGTCTTTTCCATACCCTAATAATTTATTTCATTTTTGGTAATTAAGTTAGGGTCTAATAAGAATTAGACCAGTTTAGAAAAGTTGAAGTTCACGCTAGGGTTTGGAGAAAAGACAAAAAGAGGAGAAAGGAGAAAAAAAGTTCAAAGTTCGTCGATTTCTTGGAAATTTTCATGTGGATTTCGCCAAGGATTTAATCCTACAATGTATGTGAGGTTTTCATAACGTTGGGTTCGTTCACCCATGTTCCAAACAAGCTTATTTCAGCGTGAATTCATCCTGAAAGAGTTTGAAAGTTGATGTTCTTGATATGTATTCTTGAATTTGATATTGTTCTTGAGTTGGGCTGAAATTGAGAAGTTTCTGAGATCATTACGTCAAATTATTGAGTTGGTTAAAATTAGGTTCTTCGGTACATTTGTTGGGTATCTGTATCTAAAAATAATTTGCGAAAAGGAACCGAGTTTGGGCGAATTAGGGCGGGAAAACGAAGTAGAAATTTAGTCGGGCAAATCTGGGCACTAGCTCTGCGTCGCGGACCTGTTCCCTAGATTTGGGGAAAATACCTTCGCTTCGCGGAGTGGTCACGGACCGTTCTGCCTCAAAAAATATTTTTGCGACCAAAATTTAAATACATCTCCGCGTCGTGGACCTACCCTCAGACCATGATTATTTTATTTTTTCTCAAGTTTAGCTATCTAAAAGCACTCCTAAACATCATGATATCTTTCCTATCACAAATCAGGATCCTTGAATCCATAATTCAGATGAAGGAAAGTTAAGAGTCAAGTTTAGAAGTTAAGAAGCAAGTCAAGATAAGTTCATTAAAGGTTTTGACAAAAGTTTTAACTTTGTTCAAAGACTTAAGTTTTAAGTTAAGCAAAGAGTAAAGAGTTGAGTTTATTTCTCCAAAAATTATAAGGGAACTAAGTATTCCCAAGAGTTTAAAATGTTTTCACATTTGAACAAGAAAGGGAACATCGATTCCAACAGAGATTTTAAGCTAAGTTTTGAGTAATTATCTCAAACTAAAGAAAGAAGTTTATTTTAAAAACATATGAGCTAAGTATATTTTGGGAGTAGTATTGAGCACCGATATAGGGATGCGAGTTCATATTAACTCAAGTCTCCATAAACCATGTAGCCATCATGGGTAGTAAAGGATCATACTTTTTAGATGACTCATTAAGATGTTTTAGCATAGACTAGTGGATCCACTTAGTTAAGGCGTTCTATATAACGGCAAACTATAGGACAGTTCTGGCAGCATGGGCAAGATGTTGTATCACCACTTAGGCTCATAGTGGTGGTTGTCAGTTAGAGAAACTCCCACAGAAACTATATTACTTAATTATATGAGTAAAGTTGAGTTTGTTATTGAACTTTCTTTAACGAACTAAGTTGTTTTCTACTATTTTAAAGGCTTTATATATATTGCATATGTTTATTGCTTTATATTGAGTTAAGTTATTCAGGAGTTGAGTAAAGTCAATGTAAGTGTTTCTTTCAGATTCTTTTGAAGCTTAAGTTATATTTAGCATTCCAACTCGCATACTCGTACATTCAATGTACTGATGCCAGTTGGCCTGCATCTTATTATGATCCAGACGCAGGTAACCAGGATCAGCATCCAACGCATCGTTGATCCAGTTGAACACTCAGAGTATGGTGGTGAGCCTCTTTGCTATCCAGAGGATCCATTTTATTGCTTTCAGTATTTAGTTCATTAGGATGTTATGGGTCTTGTCCCGACATCCATCTCAGTTATTAAAGGCTTCATAGGTAAATAGTCAGTTAGTTCATTTGTCTTTACTTTGTCATTGGTTTATATTCATATTTGAGTTGCCACTTTGGCTAAGTTAAATGTTTATTTCTAAAACATTATGAGTTAAGTTTGAGACAGTTGAGTTATCTTGCATTTGAGTTCTTTTCTTATTGCTTAAAGTCTTCCGTTGAGTAAGTAAGTCAGGCCAAGGGTTCGCTTGGGGCCAGCAATGGTTCTCGAGTGCCAACCACATCCGGGGTGTATGCTCGGTGTGTTACAAACTTGGTATCAGAGCACAGAGTTCAAGAGTCCTAGGGGGTCTATGAAGCCTTGTCTGTAGAATTCTAGTTATCGGTGTGAAGCATGCCACTTCTATAATTAGGAGGCTTCAACACTTAGGAAAATTATCTCACTTCTTTCACACTCATTTCGTGCGTTAGAGTTTGATCTCTAAAAAGTTTCCTTCTATTTCGTGTTTGCGCATATTTTCAGATAATCATGCCTCCACGAAGAGCTGTCAGAGATCATCCTGCTAGGAGTAATGTTGAGGAGCAAGGGGTACCCAATGCACCTGTAGTGCAACCCCAAGGAGAGGTTACCAATGTTGAGTTCCGTGAGGCTATTCGAATGTTGAGCCAAGTTGTGATCAACCAAGCTGGGTAACAAAAAGGAGCTAGACAGGAAGTGACTAATACTTGGAGGATTTGAGAGTTCTTGAGGATGAATCCTCCAAGTTTCACGGGTTCAAGCACTACTGAGGATCCAGAGAGTTTTGTTGAAGAACTAAAAAAGGTATTTGAGGTTATGCATGTTGCCCATACTGAGAGAGTTGAACTAGCTGCATATAAATTGAAGAATGTTGCTAGGACTTGGTTTGACCAGTGGAAAGAGGGTAGAGTTGAGGATGCACCACCTGCGAGTTGAGCATGTTTTGAGCAGGCCTTCTTGGGGAGTTTCTTTCCCCGAGAACTGAAAGAGGCTAAAGTACTAGAATTTATTACTCTTAAGCAAGATTCTTTAAGTGTTCATGAGTATGGGTTGAAGTTAACCCAACTGTCCGGCTATGCTCCGGAGATGGTTGCGGATATGAGGAGTAGAATGAGTCTATTTGTTGTTGGGTTGTCCCGTCTGTCAGGAAAGGAGGGTAGGGCAGCGATAGTAATTGGGGACATGGATATATCGAGGTTAATGGTATATGTGCAACAAGTTGAGGAAGAGAAGTTGAGGGATAGGGAGGAGTTTAGTAACAAGAAGGCTAAGACAGGGAATGAGTTCGGATAGCAGAAAAGTAATATGAACCGTTCATCTTTTCAGCAAAAGCAAAAGGGACCAGCTCCATCATCTGGTAGTGCACCTGCACCCAGATACAAGGTGAGTATAATGGTCAAAATTCGCAGAACTTCAGAGCTACCTGCGCAGTCTCAGGTTAGTGTGGCACAAAGAGGTAACTGGGCTCCTGTATGTGCTAGGTGTGGTAGAACCCACCCAGGTAAGTGTCGCGATGGCCAGTCAGGTTGTTTCAAGTGTGGACAAGAGGGTCACTTCATGAAAGAGCGCCCTAAGAACAGCCAAGGTAGTGGAAATCAGGAAAATAGAGCCCAATCTTCATCAGTTGCTCCACTAGACAGGGCTGCACCTAGAGAAGCTACATCTAGTACTGATGGAGGAGCAAACCGCCTTTATGCGATCACTAGTCGCCAAGAGCAAGAGAACTCTCCAAATGTTGTCACTGGTATGATCAAAGTCTTCACTTTTGATGTTTATGCTTTGCTAGACCCTGGAGCAAGTTTATCTTTAGTAACCATTTATGTTGCAAATAAGTTTGATGTTATTCCTGAGAAACTCTGTGAACCCTTTTGTGTTTCTACACCTGTTGGGGAGTCTATTCTAGCTGAGCGAGTATATCGTGATTGTGTCATTTCCATCAACCACAAAGACATCATGGCTGATTTAATTTATTTAGAAATGGTAGATTTTGATGTCATTCTAGGTATGGACTGGCTTCATGCCTGTTATACCTCCATTGATTGTAGAATTCGAGTTGTCAAGTTCCAAATTCCTAATACGCCAGTTTTAGAGTGGAAAAGTAGTTCAGCAGTGCCTAAGGGTTATTTTATTTCGTACCTTAAGAAAAGAAAGTTAGTTTCCAATGGGTGTGTCTATGACTTAGTCCGAGTTAATGACTCTAGTGTTGAGATACCTCTTTTTCAGTCAGTTCCTATAGTAAAAGAGTTTCCAGAAGTTTTTCCAAATGATCTACCCGGAGTCCCTCCTGAGAGAGAGATAGACTTCGGTATAGATATTATTCTTGATACTCGTCCTATCTCTATTCCACCATAAAGCATGGCACCAGCAGAGTTGAAAGAGTTAAAAGAGTAGTTGAAAGATCTTTTAGAGAAAGATTTCATTCGACCAAGTATCTCACCTTGGGGCGCTCCGGTCCCATTCGTGAGGAAGAAGGATGATTCCCTTACAATATGTATAGATTATCGCTAGTTGAACAAGGTTACCATCAAGAACAAATATCCTCTTCTAAGAATTGATGATCTTTTCGATCAGCTACAGGGTGCTTCTTATTTTTCTAAGATAGACCTCAAATCTAGCTACCATCAGTAGAAAGTAAGTGAATGTGATATTCCCAAGACAGCATTCAAGACCCGTTATGGTCACTTTGAGTTTCTGGTCATGTCGTTCGATTTGACCAATGCACCTACAACATTCATGGACCTTATGAATATAGTTTTCAGACCCTATTTAGATATGTTTGTTATCGTCTTCATTGATGGCATACTAATCTATTCAAGGAATGAAGAAGATCATGCTAGCCATCTTAGAATAGTTCTTCAGACTTTGAAAGATAAGGAGTTATATGCTAAGTTATCTAAATGTGAGTTTTGTCTTGAGTTTGTGGCGTTCTTTGGCCACATAGTTTCCAGTGATGGAATTAGAGTTGATACCCAAAAGATAGAGGCAGTGCAGAATTGGCCTAGACCTACACCTCCAACTAATATTAGGAGTTTGTAGGGTTTGGCTGGATATTATAGAAGGTTCATAGGGGGGTTCCTGTCTATTTCATCCCCTTTGACCAAGTTGACTCAGAAAACAGTGAAGTTTCAATAGTCTGAAGCTTGTGAAAAAGGCTTTAAGGAATTGAAAAAGAGGTTGACTACTGCCTAGTGTTGACCTTACCAGAAGGGATGCAAGGCTTTGTTGTATATTGTGATGCATCTAGAGTTGGTTTGGGTTGTGTACTAATGCAGAATGGCAAAGCTATAGCTTATGTCTCCAGACAGTTGAAGGTTCATGAGAAGAATTACCCAACCCATGACTTATAGTTGGCTGTTGTAGTTTTTGCATTAAAAATATGGCACCATTATCTTTATGGTGTTCATGTGGATATGTTCACCGATCACAAGAGCCTTCAATATGTGTTTACTCAGAAAGAGCTTAATCTCAGACAAAGGAGCTGGTTGGAATTACTTAAGGATTATGACATCGGTATTCTTTATCACCCAAGTAAGGCTAATGTTGTTGCTGATGCTTTAAATAGGTTGTCTATGGGTAGTACAATCCATGTTGAGGAAGAAAAGAGAGAGTTAGCGAAAGATGTGCATAGACTTGCACGCTTAGGAGTCCGACTAATGGATTCCATAGAAGGAGAAGTAGTGGTGACGAATGGGCTGAATCATCATTAATGTCAGAAGTGAAAGAAAATCAAGACCAAGACCCAATTTTACTTGAATTGAAGGCAAATGTTCATAAGCAAAAAGTATTAGCTTTTGAACAAGGGGGATATGGCGTTTTGAGATATCAAGGTAGATTGTGTGTACCAATGGTTGATGGACTCCAAGAGAGGATCATGGAGGAAGCTCATAGCTCCAGATATTCCATTCATCCGGGCTCCACAAAGATGTATCGTGATTTGAGAGAAGTTTATTGGTGGAGTAGCATGAAGAAGGGCATTGTAGAGTTTGTTGTTAAGCGTTCGAATTGCCAACAAGTTAAAGTAGAACATCAAAGGCCCGGTGGTTTGGCTCAGATTATATAACTTCCGGAATGAAAGTGGGAGATGATTAACATGGATTTCATCAAAGGTTTTCCAAGGTCTCGTAGGCAGCATGATTCTATATGGGTGATTGTAGATCGAATGACCAAATCAGCCCATTCTTTGCCGATAAAGACTACCCATTCAGCAGAAGATTATGCCAGGTTATATATTCAGGAGGTGGTAACACTTCATGGAGTCCCTGTTTCGATTATATCAGATAAGGGTGCAAAATTTACTGCACAGTTTTGGAAGTCATTCCAGAAAAGCTTGGGTTCAAAGGTGAACTTGAGTAGTGCTTTTCATCCTCAAACAGATGGTCAAGCAGAGTACACTATTCAAACCTTGGAGGATATATTGACGGATTGTGTGATTGATATCAAAGGTAATTGGGATGATCACCTACCTCTTATTGAGTTTGCCTACAACAATAGTTACCACTCGAGCATCCAAATGGCTCCTTATGAAGCTCTTTATGGGAGAAGGTGTAGATCTCTTATTGGATGGTTTGAAGTTGGTGAAGTAGGGTTGATAGGAGCAGATTTAGTTCACCAAGCTATGGAGAAAGTGAACCTGATTCAAGAGAGGTTGAAAATGGTGCAGAGTCATCAGAAATACTACACTGATGTTAGGAGAATGGAGTTAGAGTTTGAAGTAGATAATTGGGTATACTTGAAAGTTTCACCCATGAAGGGTGTCATGAGATTTGGTAAGAAGGGGAATGTAACACCCTAAAAAAAATTGAGCTAAGACTTAACCCATCCTTCGTTGTGAGTAGGATTTTTACCGAGGAATTAAAATTTATTAAGTGTTAAGCTCACTAGATGTATCACCTTGAGTTCAAAAAAGAACTAAATTGGAAATAGCAAAATCTGAAATTTTGCAAGTTAAGCTAAGTATGAGTTTTGGGTCGACTTCAAACGACCATAACTTCTAGCTCA
>JAJOOH010017946.1:0-14021 GCA_029582605.1 Solanum gracilifrons
AAAAAAAAAAAAAAAAAACTCCCTGCCTTGGCAGCTTTTTGGTGGAAATTTTTTTTTTCTGAAATTTCTGCCAACTAGTCAACATCAAAAAGTTTCCACCAAAGGCAGCGTTTTCTAAATAAAAAAATTTTTTTTAGTCATTTTGATGTTGACTAGTTGGCAGAAATTTCAGAAAAAAAAATCAAAAAAAAAAAAAATTCCACCAAAAAGCTGCCAAGGCAGGAATTTTTTTTTTTAAAAAAAATCTCACAACAAATGTGAAAATATGTGAATATATTAAATGTAGTTATTCTCTTCACATGTTCATGTGACTTCTAAACAATTTAACGTAGAATACACATGCAAAGCACATTTGGTTAGATGACAAGAAAATACAAAATAAATAATGTCTATAAGGTAATATTAGTGAGATAAGACTAATTACATGATTTAACCTCATCAAATAGAAATAAATATATACAGTGCATTTAACTAATAAAACTTTTCAGTGACCAACTTCGTATGTTTGCGTGAATAAGAGATATATATGACGATCCACATTGAACATTCACAAAAGAATCTGCAATATGACTTTTTCCTAAGCTTATTATTCAAATATTCACTTAAACAAGCAATATTGTTTACTATAACATATATTTTTGGAATTGGTAATCATGTGCAACACACGTGTCAAAAAACTAGTATATATATATATATCCTATTTGTATATGACCAAGAGAAATATATAAACGCAACCTTCATAACAAACATAACTATAGCTATGGAGCGCAATTACCAAAACTATAGTTATAGAGTCTTATTATATCTACTATCTTTGCTATTTATAATTTTTTTTCTTTGTTCTTCGATCGGGCCATATGTATCTTGAAACATAGGCTTAATAATTTTAGATTTCTTGAATTTGACCCATATTATTTGGTGTATATCGAAATGATATGTATTTTTAAAATTCGTATATGAATAATATCCGTTGAAAGTCAATTCTCTCGCATCTCAAAGTCATTTCTTTAACAGATAACCGGCAAAAACACACATAATTATTTTTTCTTTGAGTTTCATATCTAAACTATTGAGAGTGTGAGTTTCATACATAAACTATTACTTATTAGTTTGAGATAACACATATCTATCTTTTATAACACTCTCATCATAGTGTGTATAATACACTCTCACTTTTATTTTTTTTTAAATTACACATCACACTCCATATGGACAAAACGTTCCACCTTGACAAAATTAAATAAATTATTAGTACCGACAACAACGATCTTCAAATTGATAAACCAACCTTTCACTTCTCATATGGGGAATCGTCCACATGAGGACCAGAAGACGGCATTCTAAGGCTATATATAGCCCTTATTCACGAAATGAGTTATCTTACTTAGCATTAGTTTAATTTAAAGATTAAAAAATTATTATCCCAAAAAAATGATACTTTTTGTATAAAATAAAATGTATTTTTTTCTTACCCCACTCCATCACTTCCTCTCACCATATTCCCCGCCAGCCCATATTTTTTAGTTTTTCTTTTTTGAATTTATTTTATTAAAATATTTTTTTTACATCATCTCCCACCCACCCCCTCAATATTAATGTAGATATTTTTTATTTTTTCTAAAAAAATAATTCTACTCACTCCACCTAACCCTCCGCTTTTAATTTTTTTTTCTCATTTTTTGTTGGATATATACATATCGAAAATATTTTTTATTTGCTGCCGCAAGACTCTTTTTACAATAATTTTTTTATTTATGTTATATTCGATACTCAAGTAGAAAAACATTCCTAAAAATATAGGTACATATCTAAACACAAAATGAGAAAAATGTAAAAAAAAAAAAAAAAAAAATAGGAGTGGAGGTTTAATAGGGTAAGGTAGAATTTTTTTTTTAAAAAAATAAAATAATATCAATTTTTTTAGGGAATGAATGGGCAACCTTTTTTTTTTGGAGGGTGGGGGGGGGGGGGGTTGGGGGGAGATGAAATTTTGAATTTTTTATTAATAATTAAAAGGACGGCAGATTGTCGGGGGAGGGGGGAGGAGGTGGTGGAGTGGTGTAAGAAAAATAATTTAAATTTTATTTTTAAAAAATTATTTTTGGGGGTTAGTAAAACTTTAATCTTTAATTTTTAATTAATATTAATAGTTTATTATATAATTTTAGTCAATGTAGAATATTTTATCCATGTGAAATGCTATGTATCAAGGTTTTTTTAAATAAAAGGGAGAGTGCATTACACACCACTGAGGTGTATTGTTTCTCAAGCTAATAAGTGATAATTTAGATATAAAATTCACATTCTCAATAGTTTAGGTATGAAACTCAAGAAATAAGGAATAGTTTGAGTGTATTTTTGACACTTATCTCTTTCTTTAATGATATTTTTCTATTTTTCTAATAGATTAAAGATAATAATTATTGAACTTGCAATGAAATCACCTAATATCAATTAAATTAATCAAGTTTCACATTTATGTGGGTTCGAGTCATTTTGAATACGAAGTGACTTTTTTTAGGAACACTACTAAAAAACAGTCGAAAAAGACAGTCAAAAGCGACGGACTGCGTCGCTTTTTTGGTCAAAATCGACGGAAAAGCGACGCAGTCATTTTTTTGCTTTTTGGCTTGACGCTTTTGAAAAAAGCTACGGACGTCGCAAAAAAGCGACAGACTGCGTGACTTTTTGATTTTTTTAAAAAAAAGTTACGGACTCCGTCACTTTTTATTATTATTTTATTTATATTTTATTTACATCTGGAATTTTAAATTTTGAAAATTTGAGAAAAGCGACGGGCTAAAAGGACCACTGTCCGTCGCTTTTCTGGAATTAATTTTTTGAAATACACAGAAAAGTGATGGACTAAAAGACCATGTCCGTCGCTTTTTCGGGTTTATTTGAAAAAAAAATGCAAAAAAGCGACGGAAAACACCACCCTGTCCGTCGCTTTTTTCTGTAATTTCTGCTGCCCACCTGCAAATATAAATCAATTCCATTCATATTGAACCAACCTAATCAAAAAATATATAATCTAAACATCACACACAACATATAAAACAACAAATTTAAATCAATCTCCAAAAGTATCTAAATCACATTACAAAAACTTATAAAGTCATTCAAAATGTGTTTCAAAAATTTAAAATGTTCATAAAAGAGACATAAACTAGGGAGTGCGATCTACAAAATCATCCTCCTACTCACTGTCGTCGTCGGTGTCCTCGGGAGCCGAAGATGTTGTAGGTGGACGAGCGATGTTCGACACTTGTTCTTTGATTTGTTGAACGGTCGCACTCATGCTTTGTTGTTCAGCTACTCTTCTCCGCTCAGACTTTGCCAGTGCCGATGTAAGTTGTGCTATTTGAGCCGACATAGCAATAATCTGAACACCGTCAAGTGTCTCGGCTTGACGTGACGATCCAATACCTTGTAAGCCTGACTGGAGTCGTCTTAGATCGTTTTGAGTGCCTCGACCATAGACTTTACCCTTGTGTGTCCCCTCTACCACTTTTTCTGTCCAAATTTGATTGGACAGTTCAGGTGTCATTTGGACTGAACTATCTAGATTCTCATTGACGTACTGATTAAACTCACTTTGCATATTAAATATCAAAATTGACATCAATATATATGCATATCATAAATATATTCACTATTAATATATATTATTCATATTAAATAACTTACAAAAGTTCGTTCGACCCTTTCCTCCACCCACACATCCGGATCTGACTCATTTTCTTTCTTTTTCACATGAGACTTATCGAAAAACTCCGGTACAAAGGAAGTGCACCCCATTTGTTTTTCCTATAAATAAAAATGAAATTTATATTATAACGATATTAATCAACTAATTATTTATTTAAAAGATTGAATTATAACTTACCATATCTCTCGTAATTGTTCCAACGCTCTTTGTACCTTTGGTGTTCAATGGCCACCCTTAAGACTGCCTCTAGCCTTTTTGGCTGAACAATTGCAACGTCATTTTGGTACGCCACATCTAAGACATTGTCAATTTCAATTATTCCCACAGATTTAGTCTTTATAATAACCCACCAATCAATTTTGTCTCTACGCAATGGATATTGAGCGTAATACACTTGTTTAGCATTTTGTGTAATGATGAAAAGATCATAACTTCTGTATTTTCAAGTGTGCTTAACTTCAATTATATTATGTTGTTGGTCCATTTTTGTGCCTCTGTGTGATGGGTCAAATCACTTACACCGAAATGATACGATCTTCTTTTTAGGCCAACCTGAATATCTTCCTTCAATAATCTCATGAATGACACCATAATATTCAATAGTTTGGCCAGTACCATCAACATCACCTTATATGAAGACACCGTTATTATTGTTTTCTTATTCCTAGAAGCTTCTTCAGTTTGAAACTTAAAACCATTGACACAATATTTATTCATTGTTTGAATTTGAGATTCAGGTCCAAGTGCAACTTCTTTCAATAATTACAAATGTTCGACATTTGAGTATTCATCGTAAACCTATATTTTGTTGTTTAAAATAATATAATTTAGTATAACATGAATACATTATTAAATACTTATTGATTCAATGTAAGCTCGCACACTTACATATTTTGTTAGCCATTTGTAAAATTCCGTATAGATGGCTTCATTACCCCATGTGTTTACGAACAAGCTGATCATTGTACATTCAGATATTTCGTTAGTTAATTAACACTTATTTATGTAATTTGATAATATATTTTTAACACTTACTTGAGATATGGTTGAATCTCTAAACAATTAAGCAAAATATGTGTCACAGCTGATTGCATTTTCATACTAGTGAAGCTTCGCTTTTCACATTTTTTAGATCCTCGATCATTTTGATTAAAAATTGATATCGGTGGAAATAAAGGATCAATATCACCTTCATCATTGCGATTAGACCTGTTTCTCCTACATGACACATCAGTCCCAAAGTAATAAGAATAAAAATCACCAGTTTATTTACCAATATGACCTTTAACAACTGATCTTTCGATCTTTCCCCATTACCTAATTGTTTGCTTGGAACTGCCAATTTTTCTGCATGTATATATCTATATATTTTTAAAAAGGAAAAAAAAAAACTTAATGATTAACTATTTTACTTAGTGAATATTTCAATGATAGTTACCTCTCAAATGGATACATTCATCTTGTTTGAACTGGACTTCCGATGTGGGGCTCTTGTACAAAGTGAATTGGAAGATGCTCTATCACATCAAAGAAACTACATGGAAAGATATTCTCCAACTTAGTAGTAATAACATGAATATTTTCTTCCATCCTGTCCAAACTACTCTCCAACAACTTTCCAGAACACAAATCTTTAAAGAAAAGACTTATCTCTGTGATTGGTTTCCATATCCTTTCAGGTAGATAGCTAAAAGCGATAGGAATTAAAGTTTTCATGAATACATGACAATCATGACTTTTCATACCTATTAATTTTCCTTCATTCATATCTGCCCGTTTTTCTAAATTCGAAGCATAGCCCTCCGACATACTGAAATTTTTAATCCACTCACAAATTTCATGTTTCTCATCCAATGTGAATGAAAAACTAGATTTAGGATTAACTATTTTACCATTTTGTAATTCCTGCAGCAATAACTCTCTTCTCCTACAATATTTCTTTATGTCCAATCTAGCTTTTGAATTGTTTTTTGTTTTTCCCTTAACATTCATCATTGTGTTAAATAAATTATCAAAATATTTTTTTTCAATGTGCATCACATCAAGATTATGTCGTAGCAAATTGTCCTTTCAATACGGCAACTCCCAAAATATGCTTTGTTTGGTCCAATTATGTTCAATACCATATCCAAGAAGTCTAGAAGGCGAAGCTTCTGTAACTTTAGGTAATTGAGAAACTCTCTCCCGAATTTGATTCCCTGTGAGTAATGAAGGTGGGGGTCACTTTCAATCTTATTTATCCTGAATACATTTTTTATCTTTCTAAACTCATGGTCCATTGGCAAGAACTGGTGATGACAATCAAACCGTGTATTTTTTCTGCCATGCTTTAAAGTGAATGTCTTACTATTTTCTATGCAATACAGACATGCTAGCTTTCCAGCTGTCATCCAACCACACAACATCCCATATACAGGAAAATCATTAATAGTCCACATTAAAGAAGTACGCATAACGAAATTCTGCTTAGTTGATGTATCATAAGTCAAAACGCCTTCAAACCATAATTGTTTGAGCTCATCTATCAATGGTTGTAGATATACATCAATCAAACTTTTTGGATTACGGGGACTTGGAATAACACAACCTAGAAAGATGTAAGGACTGGTCATGCACATTTCAGGAGGAAGATTATACAGAGTAAGAATACCGGGCAACATGAATAAGGTGAAGAAACATTAGAGAATGATGTGAAGTTATCTGCACACAACCCCAATCTAACATTTCTTGGTTCACTAGCAAAATCAGGATATACATTATCAAAATGCTTCCATACTTCACCATTAGATGCATGAGACAAGACACCCGGTGGCGAATTATATGTGTTAAGCATATGGCCTCTGAAGCCCAATGAGCACTTTCAGACGACTGCCATATTCATGATGCTATCTCATATGTGGGGTAGACCTCATTGATGCATACAACTTCTTTAACCTAGGAATAATAGGTAGATACACCTTAACTGGGACCATCTTTTCAGTCGGAGTCCTCTTATAACGACCATATCCACAAAACTTACAATTTTCTAATTCACTATCAGTCTTGTAAAACAACATGCAACCATTAACACAACAATGGATTCTATCATATGTCAATCCTAACTTAGAAACCAAACTCTTTGCATGATAGAAGTTCTTAGGTATGTTAAACTCCAGACTAACTAGTTCACCCAAAAGATCAATCATTGAGTCCATAGCCGTATAAAGAACATTCCAATCTGATTTAATATTCATTAATCTAATCGCAACTGACAAGGCAGAATGTGGACTGGACTCCCTTCACATAGTGGACGACTAGACTCTTCTAATTAATCATAGAAGTGTTTTGCTTTTTCATTAGGAGCTTCATCAAAATATTGTTCGGGTTCCATCCCATCTTGAACCCCAAAAACATCATTGGTCATTTGATGAACCCTATCATGTTCAACCCTAATTTGACCATGTGGTGCAAGCATATTATATACATCCACAAGCATTGAATTATAAAACATAACATTCAATTCATCTCTTTCTCTATGATCAATCCATATAAAATATCTAGGCTTAAATTCATTACGGTACAAATGAACCATGACTGTATCTGGTTCAAAAAATATTAAGCACCTACATGCACTACAAGGACACCTAACCAATCCATTATTCTTGAAAATATCAAGTGTCATTGTTTGTTCAATAAAATTTTTAACACCGTCAAGAAACTCAGGTTTCAAACCAGCACCAGTTTCATAATGTATATTATACATCCACAAACGATGATCCATCTACAAATATAAAGATATTCAATTATATTAATAAATTTAATAATAATTTTACTACATTAAACTAATTTATATTGTTAATATAAATACTACATTGCAAGATCTACAAAGTTAAAACTTAATTAATTAATGAATATTAATTAATTAAGTTCAAATTAAGTTCAAGTTCTAGTTAAGTTCAAAATTAAGTTTATATTCCTAATTAACTTTTCAAATTATTATAAATTAATTAATTTCAATAAAGTGCTAATTAATTTAAGTTCAAATTTTCAAATTAAATATGGTCAATAAGATTTCAAATACTTCAAAATTCTATTTAAGTTCAAATAAAATCCAAGTTCTAATAAAGTTAAAAATTAAGTTCTAATTGATTAAGGTCAACAATATTTCAAGTTCATATTCCTAATTAAGTTCGAGTTATAGTAAATTCAAGTTATAATTAATTATAAGTTCTAATTAGGTTGTTATTCAAATCCCTAAAATTCCAAATTCAAACTAGCTAGCTAGTGCTAAAATTCCAAATTCAAATTATTAGTCCTAAAATCTCAAATATAATTCAAACTAGTCCTAAATTTTGAATTCAAACTAGTCTTAAAATCACAAATTCAAAGTACTCCTAGAATCCAAAAATCAAACTAGTGCTAAAATCCCAAATTCAAACTATTAGTCCTAAAATCTCAAATATAATTCAAACTAGTCCTAAATTCCAAATTCAAACTAGTCTTAAAATCACAAATTCAAGGTACTCCTAGAATTAAAAAAATCAAACTATAGTGCTAAAATCCCAAATTCAAATTGCTAGTCCTAAAATCTCAGATATAATTCAAACTTGTCCTAAATTTCAAATTCAAACTAGTCTTAAAATCACAAATTCAAACTAGTCCTAAAATTCCAAAATCAAACTAGTGATAAAATCCCAAATTCAAACAAGTCATTAAATACCGTAATTCAAACTAGTCCTTAAATACCCTCATTCAAACTAGCCCTAAAATCCCAAATTCAAAATAGCAAGTCCTAAAATCCGAAAATCAAACTAACTCAAATAATATCCAAATTCAAACAACTCCTTAAATGCCCTAATTCAAACTAGTCATAAAATTTCAAAATCAAACTTATTAACTCAAGAAATACCCAAATTCAAACAAATCCTAGCTAGGATACCCTAATTCAAACTAACCCTAACATTAAAAAATTTCAATTCACTCACTAACTAATAATCCCTTATTCAAACTAACAATCAATACACAACAAAATCAATAAACTAATTACAATTAAATAACTAACAAAATCAAATAAACTAATTACAATTAAACTAATAACAAAATTGTTTTTTTTTTAAAAAAAAATAAATTAAACCCTAACCTTAAAGGAGAAGGAGAGAATGAAGAGAGAGGGAAAGGAGGCAGCGACAGCTCCGGAGGGACGGCAACTGCGGCAGCTCCCGGTGACTCGAACGGAGGGACGGTGGCGGTGAGGAGTGGAGAGAAGTGGAGAAATGGGAAATGGGGGAAATCGCGACTGTATGTATTAGATATTTAATGAAAAGCGATGGACAACGTCTCTATGTCCGTCACTTTTTTAAAATTGTTGACCAACATTTTCACCAAAAATCGAGGGACAAAGAGACACTGTCCGTCACTTATTTAAAATATTTGACCAAATATTTTGACCAAGAAGCGACGGACAAAAAGATGATGTCCGTCACTTTGATAAAAATATAATTAATAAAGTAAAATAAATTAAAAGCGACAAACGGTGTGGCTATTGTTTAATTTATATATAATTATTTTTAATTAAAAGCGACGGACAATGTCTATATCTATATTAAATAAATAATTATTAATTATATATATATTTGGTGCAAAAATTCGCGGAAAAAAGCGACAGACTAAGAGATGCCATCCGTTGCTTTTTGTAAAATAATTATTTTTATTAAAAAGTGACGGACAGTGTGGCAAATGACATCGTTTTTTGGAGCGACGCCGTCCGTTGCTTTTCTGTCCATCGTTTTTTAGCAGTTTTTTAATAGTGAAAATGTTTTACCTATAATATGAAACTTTCCGACATAGATTCAAATTTAATCGGATACCAAAATAAATATCAAGAGAATAAGAAACTCAACTTAGCAACAATCTTTAATTGGTCAAGTCAATCAATTTCAAATACTATGCATTTCAAACTTTAAAGAATATCATATATAAATGACTTGCTTCTCATAAGGAATCTTTTGATGGAAATGATGTGGTTGAGGGACGATCCAATAATTGAATTTGTTAGAATCTGTACTTTTGCTATTTTATATTAATTAATTTTGTGAGGCAATATACATTTATTTATTAATGAATATATTTAAAGATATAATTTAAACTATACTTTTCATCACTGTCATAAATTAGTTGATTATTGTACAAAAAATAGTTGTTTCATATTAGTTGATCTTACAAAAAGAGTGTTTGAATTGACTTAACAGTTGATCAAACTTACGTTTAAGTCTGTTTTTGACAACTGAAAGTGTTTGACAAATATAAAAATAATTTTTAATAAGTCAAAAATGACTTTAAAAAGTTAAAATCAAAAGTAGGTCTGGACAGGAAGACCAGCCAGACAGTGGCGTAGCCACAGCCACTCCAGGGTGGCCAATTTCATCGAAAAATTACGTTGTATATATATGTCAAATTCTACATTTAAATTATATATATTTAAAGTTAGACACCCTTAACAAAAGTTATACCTTTGTCGTAGTGGTAATGGGTGTCCATTTGAATGAAAAAGTTTGAGTTTGAACTCCAAATATCACAATATTTTTTATTTTTTTTTAACAGTCATACACCATTACTTTTGGATATTCTTAATAAAATTTATGGTTCCACCACTATTGTCAGATTACTAGAGATAGACAGCCGGCTCCACTTGATAGTACACCACTCTTTTTTTTTTTGCTTTTTGTAGTTTATAGCTTTTATTATGTAAAAAAAAAATAGGTAGTCCATCTCTATCGACAAAGGAATGGATGATAATGGATAAACATCTACTAATGCTTTGTATTCCATCTTTTTCTTCCACTCAAAATTAACTTGAGTTGACGTATTTTTCAAGCTGGATTGTACACAAGGTTAAGAATACATTTGAAATATATATTTTTTTTATATAATAATATAAAGTGGTTATGTATTGTTTTATAATTTATTGTATTATATTGTATTATTTTAATGAATATTGTGTTTGAATAGATTGGATTGTTCTTTGTCGTTACCTAATGTCACACATCTATAATTTGAGTGATAAACCTTCAAAAAAAGTAGGATATGGTAAAACTATTATTCCCTCCGTTTCAAAATGAATGATGTTGTTTCTTTTTTAGTCTGTTTCAAAAAAATGACCCATTTCTTTTTTTGGCAACACTTTAACTTCAACTTTCCACGTGACATGTTTAAGACCACAAGATTATATGACATTTTGATACATTTGACATAACTTTAATTTAAAACCACAAGATTAAAAAGTTTTTTTTTCTTAAACTTCGTTTTAAATCAAAGTAGGTCATTCTTTTTTAAACGGAGAGAGTACAAAAAAATAGAATATAATCGATCTATATAGAATAGGAGAGGAAAAAGTGCCATGTCAGCACCACAAAAAATCTCTAATTTTTAATTTTTAATTTTTAAATTATAAATTAATTAAATAGAGTTAATTTAATTTGTAAAGGGAAAAAAGTAACTGTTTTAGAAAACAAATTAGAATTTTTGTTTTTTTTATTTAAATGAAAAAAAAACGTTAGATGTTAACAGACAAGTTGGATTCTTAGAATTTTGAGTTTTAAAAAATCAATTAAATATATATAACTAAAAGCTTATTAACAAAAAAAATTATCTAATAATAATAATAATAATAGTTTATATAATAATAATAGTAATATATATATATAATTTATCTGCATTTTGATTTGAGTTTAAATACAAAACTTTTATAGTTAAATGATTTTATAAAATAAAAAATTGGAAGATAAAAGCTTGTGGTTTTGAAAGTGGTTACAGTTCCCAATTTTGTCATAATTTTAGGAGGTTTTCAAATTTAAATACATTTTGAATTCAAACGAACTTCAACTTTTCAACTTTAATTTTTCATGAAATTAGGTATTTTTTTACGTGAAATTGAAAGATTTAAAATAATTTATAATTCAAAAAACAAAACAAAAATTTAAAGCAATTTAAAAATAATTAAAATTAAAAATTGTTTCTAAAACAAATATGAAAACAGTTTTAATACATACACGTGTATTAGTTTTAGAAAAAGTAGAAATATAAATTAAAAATAATTGATATAAAAAATTTAAATTGTGTTTTTCTTTTACAGAAATCGCAAGATAGTGGGTTGCTATTTAAAAGAATTCTGATTTCTCTCTATTACTTTATCAATTTAAAATGCAATTTTCCAAAACAAAACAACATTTGTTTTAGATTGCGGTCAAGTTCACTAATTGTGTATTCATTATATTAATTATAATGTCTTATTATTATTATTATTATTATTATTATTATTATTATTAGTATTATTATTATATATTACTAACTACTCTTATTACATTTTAAATCAGGCATATATACTAGTAATACTATATAGTATCCCACACCCCACCCCACCCCACGCTACTTCATTCATTCATAAACAAAAATTGAAGCTCTGAATTGACTCGATCAGATTCTATGACGATTTATCTGAAAGAAAGATTTGGCTATTTTTTGAATAACAGATGGCTCGTGTTCGTTGCTGGAATGTGGATTCAAATTTGTGCGGGGATTGTTTACTTATTCGGCAGTATTTCTCCAGTAATTAAAATCTCTCTAAATTACAATCAGAAACAGGTTGCTCGATTGATTGTGGCTAAAGATTTGGGTTATAGTCTCGGATTTTTGGCTGCTACTTTGTGTGAAATTTTGCCCTTTTGGGCTGCACTTCTTGTGGGTGCTATCCAGAATTTTATTGGATATGGTTGGATTTGGCTTATTGTTACTCGAAGAACTGCACCTTTGCCATTATGGGCTGTGAGTAGACTACCCTTCTTCATTAAGTTTTTGATCGAAAAATGTTTTTTAACTATCAGAAAAATTTAAAATATTTTTTTACAAAACTTTAAATATAAAAAATGATTTTTCTTAATTGAAGCCTGAAAATAAGTTTTACAAGTGATTCAATTGACTGTCTTCTTCTCTAACTTATAACACATCTCATCTTCGTCTCAATTGTGCAGTTCTTTGACTTAAAATACTGAATACAAAAAATTAAGTAAGAAACGTATTTATCATCTCGGATTTTTTATTTTTTTTTTGCTTATCTACCGAATTCAAAGATTTCAAAAAATATTTTCCTAGAATTTTTTTTTGATAGAAAATATTTTCCTCCGTACTGAACGCACCTCTGTCTTTATTATGAGTTTTCCTTTGAAACGAGGCTCTTGCTGTCCACTCATTTCATTTGTATCTTTTTTGCTATCGTTGGACGTTGAAAAGTTTCCATTTTTTTTATAATTGAAGTCAATTTCGTTTTATCTTGTATGATATGCATTAAAATAATAGGATTGTCGCGAAATCTTTTTTTTTTTTTTTGCTTTGTCAAACACAAAAACTAATTTTCAAAAAGTTTGGTGTGGAACTCTTGACATCTCAACATGCTTGAGCACAATCTAGAGGGGAACCAAAATTAGGAATTTGAGGGTTCTAAATCAATTTTCTTTGGGGATTCACATGTTAATATACATATATTTATTTAATTTTCTAATACAAATATAGAATCTATAAAAAAGCTAGTAAATTCGTTCGAACCCATGAACCTCATCTAAGCCTCAAAGTCGAAGAGCATGTTTCTGTCCAGGGCAGATTCAAAGTTTTAGCTACGGGTTAACAAAACTAATAACTTTTTGCTAATACTTGTATATTAAAAAATTGACTAATATTTTATAAATATTTAACTGTAAATCCAAATAAATATGAGTTTATTATAAAAATTCATAAATTTCAAATTTTGGATCCACTTTTTTTCTACATTCAATAATTGTGCTTTTTTTTTTTTTTTTTTCTAGACTGACATTTCTATTTTGAGAAAGTATTTAGTGTAAAAACGAAGTTGCACTACAAGAAATCGACTCTTTTGTGGCGACCAAAGTCGCTACTGAAGCCCTGAAAATCGCCACAAATTTCTTTTAGTGGCGACTTTACAGCCGTGGCAAGTACTTCCATAACTAAATGTTTCTTGTGACGACTTCTTGACGTTGCCACTAAAACAACCTTTTGTAGCGACAAAACTCGCCGCTACAATGTAGCCAAGTATGCCACAAAAAAAGCTTCGACAAAATATATGTTAAGTAAGTCGCCACTGAAGTAGGACTTTCAGTGGCAAGTCTACTCGCTCCAAGAAGTTCTATGCTATCAGTTGCAACACTCCTCGCCACTAAAGAAAGGACTTTTGTAGCGACAATTTCCGCCACAGATGTGTAATACTTTCAATGGCAACTCATATCGCTACTAAATCTTTAAGATTTGGTGGCAACTTGACGAT
>JAJOOH010017947.1:0-12670 GCA_029582605.1 Solanum gracilifrons
GGAGTATTTAAGTCATTTATAGTATAGTAATTAATATATAATATGTAGTATTTAAGTGGAAGGTGGTGGGGCCCACTTATGTATTTTAGAAATATATTTGATATTAGTAGTGATTTATAGTATAGTAATTAATATATAATATGTAGTATTGAAGTGGAAGGTGATGGGGCCCACTTATATATTTTATAAATATATTGGACATTAGTAGTGATCTTATTGGATGGTTGGTAGTAATTCCTAGAGTCTTCTATAATATAGTAATATAATAAAAATAGATAGAAATATAAAGTTGAACAAGTAGACAAACATGTCCTACGAGACATAATTCACGTAAGACGCCACATAGAATGTCGCATAGGACATGAATTATACTGTTGCGTAGGACGTCAAGTAGGACACATGTGTCTACTTGTTCATTTCTATACAAATTTTTGTGTCTACTGTGCACATCCAAAATTGAAGGACACTGATGTCAAATGAAACCAAATTAAATGACATATTTATGTATTATGCATTTTAGAAAAATATATTTATATTTTTATATAAAATTTAACCAAAGACGATTTTAATTATACATTTTTTAATAAATAAAAACTATATTTTCATGACCGAACCAGATTAAGAAAGATAATGATTAAAAGGCCTCGAATTTAAATTTTGAATATGAAAAAAAATCTCATTAAAAGTAGTAAGTACATTCAAAAATAAATATTAACTCAAATTAATTATTATTATTTTTAAAAAAAAAAGTGTGATCTTGAATGCATAGACTTTTGAAGTGAGTAAAAAATGGGGTCCATGTTTTAACTTTGCATTAATTTCTTTTACTCCTCGGCATTTGCTATTTTTGTCATCTCTTTCTAAATATTAATCTACTTATATTTATTTACTTTTCTAATTAATGTATTGATTTTCATTTGTTTCGATTCTTAACTTCTTATTTAAGAAAAAAGAATAGCAATATTAAGTAAATAAAGTAAACAATCAACTATAATTAATTAAATTTTAATCTGCTTAATCTTAAAATTTAAATTATTTTACTATCAGAATATTCTATTCATCAATGTACGTAAATTGAACACGAAGAATACTATTCGCAAAATTTTAAAACTATTTATTTTAAAATTTAGTGAGAGTCTTAGTTTAATTTTATTTATTAATTTTTATTCTCCCTAATTAAAATATTTTTATTTTCATTTAATACATTTTAAATCATGTTTGTTTCTTTTTATATTTATTTTAGTGCAAAAAGTAAAGGTGTTAATGTAATATAAATTGAATTAAAAATGGGTCCCATCATGTTTAGATAGTACGGCCACTTGTGATTTTTTTTTTTGCTTTTGATGATAGTAGTACACGTGGCCTTCTCTTTCTACTATTCCTATTTTTTTTTAAATTTAATTTAAAACAAAAATTGACAATACCCTGGCAATTACTATTCTGCCCTTCAATCATATTAGATTTTTGAAATTGCCATTGGTCATCCGGTCGTCTTCACTCTTCTATATAATATATATATATATATATAAAAAATAAAATTTGTCCGGTGAAAAAAGTACTACTACTATTTTCTGACTTTGTAGACCTCACCTATTGCAAATATTAATTGATACAGCGCGCGCGTCATTTTTTGCAATGGCTGAAAGTATGCTTCTGCTTAGGATTTCTATGGCACTCGCTTAACTGACAACTCTTTCATAAAAAAGTAGGCCCCTTTCTTTTTACGTGATGCCTTTGTACTATTTCTTTGTTTTAAATGTATCTGTAGTTAAATTGAGGTGCAACTAATCAAACTAAATAAGTAGTTAAAGTGGGTTTTTTTTACATTGATTTAAAAAAGTTACAACTAATCAAATTTTAAACTAATAATTAAGGAATAATAAATCATTCAAGAAATAAGTGTAACTAAGTAACATCACTATTTGTAATTTGCAATCAAATATATTTGCCGCTTTTGAAATCAATGATGTTGATATTTGTTACAAATTTTAATATTTTAAAAAGGTAAGATATGTATTACTATAGTATCACAAAAAACATTTTTCAAGGTGTAATTACTTTTTCCAATTGTATATATATGGAAATTATAAAAAATTTTAAATTATAAATCACAATAATTAGTTGCTTGAAATATTTATAAAAAAATGGGAAAAAGACGAATTTATCTTAAATATATTGGTAACCTCATAATTATCCTATAATTTACATATAAGTAAGGTAATTAATTTTTTTAGCCATATGCTTTACCAACATGGTTAAAGTATTCATTCTGATGGTATATGTTGGGTAAGTATAGGTAGGCATATATACATAATTACTATAAAAAGATTATTTGTTAAATCATTAAATTAGAAATTATAATAATCTTTTCAAAAAAAAAAAACTTTTATATCTATAATATTTAAAAAGTATTATTAGCTACATAATTAAGTCTTAAAGATGATCTTTCCAAATAATTTTCCCGAATTTATACCAATCCTAAAATGCAAGCTCCTTTTCCTAGACCCTAGCTTGCTAGGCATAATTATTCAAATCTATTAGCACTAGCTTGAAAAAGGTAGCTATTACAAAATCAAACTTTTATCTTGAAAATAAAAGGTAGAAAAGTACGAAAAAATTTATGATGGGAGAGGCCCAAGTATGACTTGGTGTGTGAGGGATTATTTTTGAATAAAAAAATGTGTAGGTTCCACCTTTTCTATTCAATATTTTTGTTTCTCTCCCCTGTCTTATTTAATTTTATGAATAAAAAAATTATGTAGGTCCTACTCTTTTATTTTACATTGTCATTTCTCTTTCCCATACATTTTACTCCACATCCGTTTACTTGTCCATTTCTTTTCTTTTCCCCTTTTTAAAAAAAGTTCTCTTTAATTCTTCTTTACTATAATATTTCGATTTTCACTTATTAATTTTATTTATTCATTTTTTTAATATCATTCGTACATTTATCTTTTTTCGTATTTGATAATTAACAATTATATCATTTTTTAATTTTTTAAATTACATAAAAATATGAGAAGAAAAAATGGTGGAGAAAATTAAAAAAATAAAGAATAAAACCTTCGTTTACAAAATAAAAGTCTAGATAGTAATTCGACTAAACTATTAATATCCCTCATTTGGCACATGTATATAAGCATGATTGATCAATTTTTCACTTTATCAAATTGAATTATTTCATCAATTTTTATACTAATAAACCGTACCAAATTAATAAAAATAGGTTTTTCAATTTTCTTTATTTTTTTAGCTTGATTTGAAACATTTTACAATAAAATGAATTTTATTTTTATGAAATAAAATTATTAAAACGAATTTTATTTTGTACAATTATTATTTATTTAATATAACTCATTGTAAATAGTTATATAAAAAACTATCAACCATAATGCCACAAATAGGGAAAATATATTATATATATTTTTTCTCGTATTCTCGAATATTTTTTAAAAAAAATAATCAACATGATAATTATCAAGTATAAAAAAGACAAATATATCGAATGATATAAAAAAATTGAAAAAATAAAATTAAGAAGTAAAAATTGATCTGAAATATTATAGTAAAGAAGAATTAAAGAGAACTTTTTTTAAAAAGGGGAAAAGAAAAGAAATGGACAAGTAAACGGATGTAGAGTAAAATGTATGGGAAAGAGAAATAACAATGTAAAATAAAAGAATAGGATCCACATAATTTTTTTATTCATAAAATTAAATAAGACAGGAAAGAGAAATAACAATAATGAATAGAAAAGATGGGACCTACACATTTTTTTATTTAAAAATAATCCCTCACACACCAAATGATTATTGGGCCTATCCCACCATAAAAATTTTCGGAAAGTACCTATTTTTAACTTTTAACTTTTTCTAAAATCGTTTTTAAAATATCTAAACACCCTCTGAACATATTTATTGACTTGGTTCATTATCTTCTTGGCCCTTAGCATATTTGAGAAGGCTTCTTGTGTATATATGTTGTAGACAGAGACTTAAAAATACGTCAAATTAGACCTCTACAAAAAATAAAATAAAATAAAATCTGATGACCCTTTAAGGTCATTAAAAGTTAATTCATGGAAATTTTCTCCCAAATACACATGCTATAGCACATTATTTTGATTAAATGTTTTAGAATCATAATGTGAGTTTGATTAGAGCGAGTGAGCTCACAATATCCATAAGTATTGAGTTAAGATTTACATGCTACTTATTAGTTTATGAAAGAAGTGTTCTTTTATGCTTGTCCCCATGCTCACAATTGTAGCAAATAGTGAAAATATATATAGTTGTGTTTGGAAAAATGGCATAATTATTTAGCAGATCAAAACAAAACACAACTTTAATTTGTTATAGCGTCTTGAACGTGGGATATAATGAATGATCCCTTAATATTATGAAACACAAAAATAATTAAAAGAAATTTAAAGCTTGAATCTAAACATGACAGTTCAATTGGGGTAAAATGTCATCAATTAGCCATTTTGTTATCCAATCATATGCCTTTTGTGTCAAATGACTTCCATCCCAACTTATGTAAGTACTCGGGTCTGCACACGCCTTTTCAGCTCCTGGCTTACCACATCTCTTATCTTCGGTGTAATTATATTCTCCTCCTATTCCGCAACATGCTATTTGTAGCATTTTTTTGTCGAATCCTGAAAATATGAAAGAAAGAAAAACAATGTTTACCTTGAAAGTTAGATTAAAATTACTAATTGCCTCACTATTCCTCAAAATTACTTATATACACTCACCAAGAGCAACGGCATTTCGTAGAAGCCAGTAATAGGCATTGTAGTAATCGCCGTAAATAATTGAAATGTTTGGATACTCTTTGTTCAGCTCATGAATGGCTTGTTGCAGAAGATTGTTATAAGATATTGTAAAATTGTTCCATTCTTCGGCGCAATGGTACTCATCGTAGACAGTTGAGGATTTGTTCATGTATAACGTTAGGATAATTGGGAAACAGCCTGAAGGAAAATTGCCAGGAACTAAAATTCGAGTAGCCCCAAAACCAATGATTGTCTGCAAAAAAAATCATAATCAGGAATCAAATTTGAAGCTATTCTGATAATCATGAAGAAATAACAAACACTTACTTTAACAGACTGAATGATGTTTTTCACAATATCAGGCACTATTCTTCGCACCTCCTCTATGGGTTTACCTTGCTTAAACCCATATGTAACGTCATCTCCTCCAATTTCTCCGACTAGGAAAAGTGAATTTTCCAAATATTTTGCGCAATCTAGCAAGCCAGAATAATTGTAGAAAAACATTAATATTAACATTCAACTGTCATTAATTTAGCTTATTGTTATAGATAAGTAGAGAGTTATTACCATCGGAGCAAACAGATTTGAAATGAGAAGACATCCATTGAAGCTGAACACTTAATGAACTATTTGTGAAAGACATAGCAATGTTCCTGGATATGAGGAATTCCGCTGATAAAGCAGTAGCCCCTGATACAGCGAAATTCGCACCATGACTAAAATCTGCATTTTCTTCTAAGGACGGATTTAGGAGAGGAAGACCACATTCCATCGCTGTATATTACGTACATTACGAGAGACATAAATTAAACCAAAAAAAATAAAATCATCAAACTTTTATATAAGTATAGTAGTGTTGGAATATATATAAACCTATGTAATCAAGGATGATGAATCCATCAGAACAACGTCCCGTTGCATTCTGGTAAAAATTCATCCCATAAGGAAGTTTTCCGGTTTTAGTTTGAGCTCCACAATAGCTCTCTCTCAGACAGTTTCCAGTATCCGAAAGTGAATCACCAAACTGATAAATTCTATCAATTCTGCATTTCTGTAATTTTGGTTTTTCAAGCTTTATTAATAATATTTTTTGTGTATCATCATCTCCTTTGATCAGTAGAAGAAGCAACAAACTGATTAAGAGATGAATCACTACCACTCTCATTACGAATGCCATGAAGCACTACCACTCTATTATTGCAAATAAAATGTTTGGATTATATAGAGAGGGAGAAAACGTTATTAATTTCCATAGGATGAAAATAGGACGTATGGCCAAAAACAAAAGCAATTAATACTGTTGTTGTCTATTACAGCAAGAAAAATTATGAGCCCACACAATAATATTCTATCGTTTCGATAGTAGTTTATTATTGACTTGCTGCCTTAATAAAAATATAATAATAGAGTAATATTAACTAATGAAGGGTAAAATTGGAAAATCATTTTAAAAGTAGTCTTGAAAATTGAACAATTAAGTTAATTTGAAAAATAAAAAAATGACTCAATAATTCAATTAATTTGAAATGGATGGAGTATAGTATTTTCTTCGTTCATTTTTATTTGTCACTGTTGATTTGACACATTTATTATGAAAACAATTATTAATATAAGTATTTTACCACACTATTACATTTAATAATTGATATTTAGTACTCCCTCCATTCACTTTTACTTATCACTTATTTTTAGAATAGATTTTCATTTTTACTTGTCACTTTTGACGTATTATATTTTTTCTTGTTTTACCCTCAACATTAAATATTTATTCTCCAAATCATTTCCCAAGACCTAATATTAAATATCATTTAATAAGGATAGTTTGGTAAAATACTTATATCAATAATTGTTTTTATTAATGGGTGTGTCATGTCAAATAGTGACAAGTAGAAATGAACGGAAGGAATATTAGGTCTTAAAAAATGATTTGGAAAATACTACTCCCTCTGTCCCAATTTATATTACTACTTACTTTCATTTTTAGTCAGTCCCAAGAAGAATGACACATTTTCATATTAAGTAATAATTTAACTTTAAAATATTCATTTTATTCTTAATGAAATGATTTATAGTCACACAAATTTTCAAAAGTCTTTATTTCTTTCTTCAACTCCATGCTGAGTATCACTTACATAAAATGGGAGAGAGAGAGAGGTATTTAATGTTAGGGGGTAAAACATGGAAAATTTTTTTTTTTTTTTTTTATATGTCAAAAATAGCAAGTAAAAACTTAAATCTATCTTAAAAATAAATAATAAATAAAAGTGACTGGATGAAATATTTTAAATCACACTTGTCCAACGGTCCCCTCAGGTCCAACCCAACCTATCCAATCCCCAATTTTAGTTTTCATACTCCATTTATCTCTTTTTCTAGATACATCCACAACTTATGTTACTTATTTTTTTCTTAAATTTTGTATTTGTATTAAAAAATTAAAATAAATATATATGTATATTAATTTGATAATTTTCTTATAAAATTAATTGATAAGGAAGGAGCAGTAAAAATGTCTTTCATACTAGTGTTGTGGGTTCAAACCTTTCTTTAAAAAAAAGAAGAAAAAAAAACATGTTTTGCAAAAAAATTTCCTTCTATCCTAAAATTTAGAACCCCAAACTCCTAATTCTGAATTCGCATCTGGTCACGACAACTTTTTTATTATTATCATCTTCAATTTCAGATATTTAATAAAACATGTCAATTGGTAGCTTATTCTTTCGTATTTCTCGATTTCAGTTGCTATACTAAAATTTGTATATGTCATATTGTTTTTTTTTTTTTTTTTTACGTTCTGCAATAATTATTATATCCTCAATATCATGTTCTCATCGTTATCAACAGCAGTCCAACTAATTCCTCCAATACTTCTCCAATTACTATCCACCTACCAAAATAGACAACATCAAAATAACGCAAGTTTAATTTAAATCTCATACTAATTGCGTAAACTGAATTTCGTTCCATTTTATGTTTTTGAGCACTTACCGAGACTAATGAATTGGTGTTCTTATCATAATATAACACAAATTGTCAAATTATGCCGCTTAGTGGCATAAGTTCAGTTCACAAGTTATGTCGTTAAAGACACAACTTATAGTTCCCATCGATAGAAGCATAAGCTCAATTTCAAAATCTACAAGTTATGCCGTAAGATATAACTTAATTCCTATAAAACATAAAACTAAAAAACGTAAAAATTCTCTAAACCTATGCTAAAGAAAAAAGTTCTCTAAAATTTCGTTGTAGCACTAGAAACTTCGTTCTCTCATAGAAACGATAACTAGAATTTGAGTTTGAACCCTGACAACAAAGAAAAAAAACTTTTGGTAAGGAATAACAATTACGGAATAAAATAATTTTGTGTTTATTCATGTTTGATTATACTATCTCTGTCCACTTTTAATTATCATGTTGCATTTATCGAAAGTCAATTTGACTAATTTTTTAAGTTAAATTAGATTATAGTAATTTGATATTTTAAACAAAAAATTAGATATTCAAAAACTATACAAAAAGTACTATAAATTGCAATTTCTTGCATATCAATATGATTAAAAAATGCATTCTAAAATATTAGTCAAAATCCTTTCATCTGACTCTAAAAATAAAAATTATGACAATTAAAAGTGGACGAAGAGACTACAAAAAATATGTTTTTTTTTGGTAGGTGGTTAAAAATGGTACACGTTTGGAGTCTCCATGAACACACAATACAGCAACCCAATCTAAAGAAAGGGGCCCAATCCAATCATCCAATTGGTTATGTGAAGAACAATAATTAAAGCTGTTGTTGTCTTTAAAGCGCGCAATCGATTTTTTTTTTAAAAGATATTCTCAAATCTCAAATAATGAAAAAGGTGAAAAATAATCTTCTTCTTTTTTTGCTATTATATGTGACACATTTAAAAAAAAAAAGTAATCTTTTACGTATCAGTTTATATTTGTGTCTCTCCCACTATAAAATATTTCAGACACAAGTGACGACATTTTAACATGTGAATGACTAAAAAATTGAAATTTAAATTGTGTTAGATGGATTTGTTAGATTTTAAATTTGTACTTATTTACTCCTAGTTTTGTACACTCTTAGGACGATATTTATTAAGAAGGTTATACACCAAATTGTTGTTAGGGAATACTATATTTTAATTTAAGTAGCAGTGAGAGGCTGATTTCTATTTTTCATGTGTGAGTTATTGCTACACATCCCAATTCCTCAGTAATTATTGTTCAGCCTTGTATTGATTCAGGTTCTCTTTCATGTGATGAACCTAAAAATGGGATCTTAAAAATGATAGTATTAATATCTCCACCAAATTTAGAATAATTTTGCAGTGCTACTTTAATGAACGAGCCACCCCCACATTGACACAAGGCATCCAGCTACCCTCTTTCCATCATTAAGTCATATGCGGCTCTTTAAAATTATCCGCATAATTTATTTAAATACCTCAACTAAGACTTGTACCTATTGAACACTTTTATTGTTCAAAATGAGTATCTATTGAACACTTTTCGCTGACATGGCAAAGAGAGTGCAACACACGTACATAGGAGCCCATGAAGGGGTAGGTTTTAGCTATTTTTTTTTTTTAAAAAAAATCTCTTTCTTTTTCTTTCTTCTTCTTTCTTCTTTAGCCATATCACTTTTTTCCGAACACCACCCATTTCCGACGATATCGCCGCCATCGCCCCTATCGCTATCCACCTTTCTCTTCTCTTCTCTCTCATTTCATTAACCATCTCTTCCTTCCCCTTACCATCATCGTTTTCATCTAAAACACTGTAACAATCAATGATTTTTAATATAGTTTTTGGCATTTTTGTACCTTCTTCCTCTTTCTTAACTTTACCACAATTCGTCATCATATATTAAAATCGATTATGCAGATATCTAGTTAGATCTTTGAATCAAATTTAAGAACTGTAATTTCTGGTGAAATTTTATTTTTTCCAACAAGGTTCGTTCCCAACATAAACTTATGTCAATGCAATCCAACAATAAACATTCACATCAATTAATTAGAATTGATAGTTAAAAGAAACGAAGAGTTCTCAAATTCAAAAAATATCAATTATGAAATTTAGAAAAATATTTTAGATAACACCATTTTTTCCGATCATGGAGATAGGAATTCATAATTATACGGTGAAACATTAGTCATATTCCTTGTGCCAAAACCGGATGAAGAGAAGAAGATTATAGTTGAAAAAATAGATTGAGGGAGGGCTGTGTGTCGGGGATGTTACGGTTTGGATCTAACATGAGAGAAAAAGGAGTGGTTGCCATCAGGGGCGGATTTACGTAGGACGAAGGGGGTTCATCCGAACCCCCTTCGTCGAAAAATTACACTATATATATAAGATTAAATTTTTAATATACGTGTATATATATAGTATAGAACCCCCTGAACATACACCAAAGACGTAGCTCAGTGGCGTTGGGGGTTCAGGAATTCGCTCTACTGCACGCGAGGTCGTGTGTTCGAATCTAGGCAGAGACATTTCTTTTATCAGAAAATGATGTTTAGTTCCAAAAAATTAAAACGCTGATTGGGAATTTAGAATTTATTAGTTTAATCCCTAATTATAAAGTCAAATATTAAAAAACCCTTTTCTTCTTGATTCGACAGTTTAATCCGACCCGTTTATATCTGATTCGACCCGTTTAATTTATTTGTGGATATTATTTACGTGATTAATTTTTTTTTTGAACCCCTTGATGAAAATCCTCCCTCCGCCACTAGTTGCCATGGGTGGGTGAGTGGGATTTTAGAATATTCTTTATAAAAAAATTTTAGTTAATTAAATAGACTAAAATAGTTTTTAAAGTTTAGAATTTCATTTTTTGTCATGTCATTGTCACGTCACAGCGAGTGTAGTACACACATCTCATATTTTTGGCTGATTGTCAAATAGGTGTCAATTTTAAGGGGTATGAGTGTTCAATAGATACACACCTTAGTTGAAGTGTTTAAATGAATTATGCGGACAACTTTAAGGGGCCACAAATGACTTAAGCCTTTTAATTTTGATAATTAAAGGAATGGGTAACCACCATGAATGATGGTCTGAACAACTTCTAGCACAATTCATCCTCCATAAATTGTTTTTTTTTTTTTTTGGGAATTTTTGGTCTATTTTATTGTCCTTTGGCACCAGACCAGAATAATGAATTATCAGGGAACAGGTGGTTTGGAAATTGGAAGACATCAAATCAAGTTGCAGACTCAATGAACCGTTGGTAATCCTATATTCACACAGAAATTATCAAACATATAAATATATATACGTAGTGTTGGGGATTCAAATGGCATACATCAAACAATAATTTTTTTATTTTATTTTGTCTTGTTCTTTCTATTTGGTGTTTGTATAATTGTATCTTGAGTTTTGAATTTGTTGCAATGAAAATATGGCAATCTCTATAAATGAATGAAAGGGTAAGGTACATTAGAGAGATCCATCTAGATTGAACACTCACAATTATGGTGCTAGAGTTCATAACAAATCTGAGCTATGCATCTATAAGTAAAATCAAGCCTTCAAAGAAAGAGACTGAAATTTCTCAAATTGAGAGGATAGCATTCGATAGAGTAACATTAATGTGCACTTTCACAATAAAGACAAATCACTTGCTATTTCAAATTGTCATCGATCAATTACCTATCTTCACAATAAAAAGAACAATTACTCTGCTTCTTCTATCAAACAGACTCTATGACAATGAATTGATGAGTCACTTCTGCAAGAAACAGTTTAATTTAGGTAACATATCATCAATTAGCCATCTTGCTATCCAACGGTATGCATTTTGTGTCAAATGAACTCCATCCCAACTGATGTGAGTACTCGGATCAACACACACTGGAACTCTTGGAGCACCGCATCTTCTATGTACGTCATAATTATATTCTCCACCTATTCCACAACATGCTTGTTGCAAGGAGTTGTTGTCGAATCCTGAAAATGTAGTACAAGAGAGTTGGTAAATGCATATGGTTTTCTTCCCCTTTTCATTTATGTAAAGAATATATGTAGTAATTCGACCTTAAAAATAGGAAAACCATATCTTTTTAGCACTTACCAAGACTGCCAGCATTTTGTAGAAGCCACAGAAAGGCGTTGTAGTAGTCACCATAAATCAGTGTAATGTTTGGGTAATCTTTCTTCAACTCATCAATGGCTTGTTGCAAATTACGATTGAAGAATATTGCAAAGTTATTTAAGTCTTTCAAGCAATGATACTCATCATAGGCAGTTGAGATGTTGGTCATGAACTTTGTTAGGAAAATTGGGTGACAACCTATTGGGAAGTTGCCTGGAACTACAATTTGAGTAGCCCCAAAACTGATGACCCTCTGAAAAAAGTAATTGATCACTAGAAAACAAATTTCAATCAAATAAAAGAAGTAATCAAGAAGGAAAAGGTAAATAGAAGCGTAAAATCAATCCCCCCACCTCAAAATTATGAAGTGTAATTCACTATTATGGCTTTCTTAATGATGGAACTTTAAAGAAGACGATCTTTAAATTGCTTATATACTCAACGAAGATAACTAGTACTATTTCTAGCAAGTGTGACATCCTTGGTATTCATAATGATGGGGTTTGGATTTAATTAGTAGGATATTACAAAGACTATCAGATAGAGACAAGTGAATAGAGAAAGAGGGGGTTAAAACAACATTCATAACAAGCAAACCTATATATCCTTAATTATACTTTAAGGGGTCGTTTGGTGTGAGGGATAATACCAAATAATCCCGGGATTAAATTATAGTATCGCTATATTTGTTGTTTGGTTGGCAAGTTCGGGATAACTTATCCCGGGATTAATAATTAGTACCGGGATAAGTTATCCCTAACCTAGGGTGGTATAGT
>JAJOOH010017948.1:0-12407 GCA_029582605.1 Solanum gracilifrons
AAAGGGTTATACACAGACCTATGGAATTGATTATTTGGAGACTTTTGCCCCAGTGGCAAAAATGAATACAGTGAGAATTTTATTATCATTGGCTGCAGTTTTTAATTGGAACCTACAACAATTTGATGTAAAAAATGCCTTTTTACATGGAGACTTAGATGAGGAGATCTATATGGAGGTGCCACCTGCTTTTGAAAGCAAGAAGGGAATGGTGTGTAGATTGAAGAAGGCACTCTATGGATTAAAGCAATCACCTCGTGCATGGTTTGGAAGATTTACAAAGGTTATGATCAAGCTAGGGTATCGCCAAAGTCAAGGAGACCACACCTTGTTCATACGACACTCAAAAACAGGAAAAGTGACAGCATTGTTGGTTTATGTGGATGACATCAGAGTAACAGGTGATGATTCAGAGGAGATACAAAATTTGAAGAAGTGTTTACTCAAGGAATCTGACATCAAAGAGCTTGGGAAATTAAAGTATTTTTTGGGAATCGAAGTGGCACACTCAAAACAAGGAATCTTTATTTCCCAACAAAAATATGTGCTTGATTTGCTGAAAGAAACAAGAAAATTAGGATGTAAACCAGTGGCTACACCAATTGAATACAATCATAGATTGTGCAATGCTCCAGAAGATTCAGTGGTAAATAAAGGCTTGTATCAAAGGTTTGTAGGGAATTGATTTACTTGTCCCATACAAGGCCGGACATTGCGTTTGTTGTAAGTTTTGTTAGCCAATTTATGCATGATCCTAGAGAAATGCATCTTCAAGCTGTCAACCGAATTCTACAATATCTTAAAGGAAGTCCAGGAAAAGGAATATTATTCAAAAGAGGAGGAGACATGGTTTTAGAGGCTTATACAAATACGGACTATGCTGGTTCATTAGTGGATCGAAGGTCAAGTTTTGGATATTGCACTTTATTAGGAGGAAATATGGTGACTTGGAGGAGTAAAAACCAAAATGTAGTAGCTAGATCAAGTGCAGAATCTGAGTTTAGATCCATGGCGATGGGAGTTTGTGAGTTGTTATGGCTAAAGATAATCCTTGATGATTTGAAGATAAGATGGGAAGGACCTATAAGGCTATATTGTGACAATAAGTCAGCAATAAGTATAGCTCATAATCATGTACAACATGATTGCACTAAGCATATTGAGGTAGACAGACATTTCATTAAGGAGAAATTAGATAACGGACTCATTTGTACGCCATTTGTATCTACAAAAGATCAGGTGGCTGATGTTTTAACAAAAGGATTGCCAAACAATATGTTTCAAGATCTAATAAGCAAGCTAGGAATGGAAGATATCCATTCACCCGCTTGAGGGGGAGTGTTGGCTGATGGAGGATTTCCAAGAAGATATTCTTGTCATCAAAGATGTGATCCTCTAAGATGAGAAGATATTCTTCATATCAAGATATGATCCTCTAAGATCTTAGTATAATTGTGGTAATCTAGAATATCATATCTCTGATTCTTTCTCTTAATGTAAAGATTTAGGTGATTCTATTCCACAATCTTTTATGTATATATAAAGCCATGTACATGAAATAGAAAGCAATGAATGAAATTATTCAATAATCGTATTCCACAGATATCAAAACCTTTTATGCAAACATCTTTTGTAAGTACATTTTATGGAAAGATCTTGTATAAAATTAGAAACAGTTTGCACTACACGACCACGACTAAGAGAAGATTCAAAACTAGTTCAGGTTAAGATGAAATAGAAGGCTAACATGTGCATATTAGGTAAAGGACAGCATGATAGCAGGACTAGTACGAATTTGCATGTTCAGCAAAATTATGCTCCCCCTATTTCAATTTATGTGGCATAGTTTGAACAGACACGAAGTTGAGAAAGAAAGGAGTATCTTTTAGGACCCGTTTGGCCATAGATTTCCCAAGTAATATTTGGAGAAAAATTTGGCAAATAGTGTTTGTCCATACAATTTGTCATTATTTGGCAAATATCCCAAATTTCCAAATACTAGTTTTTTCTAGTATTTGGGCCAAATCTCATTATTTGGGATCTTTTAAAAATTGAAATTTTACACCAAACTTTTATCTTTTACAAAAACACCCTATATAGTAGTTGTTTGCGTTGTATTATATAATTTTTAACGTGAACACCAAAGTAGAGATGAAATATTCAATGAATATAAAAGTGATGATATGGTTGTTGATGAAAATGATGAGCAATCGGCTCAAGGTAACAAAGTCATGTGCTTTGTCTACTTTACGATGTATGGAATGATGTTTGTTGCACTCAATCCAAACTACCACATTGCTCCAGTGTCATGGACACTACTTGTTATTTGTTGCAACGAAGATCCAATTAATTTGTAATACAAACTTATGATTAGTTTTGATAGTTTTAAAACTTATGGGTATAAATCATATTTTTCTAAAAAAGTGAAATATGTTTCTCAAATACTATGGTCAAACACATGGTGAAATTTCACCCAAATTTTCACCCAAATAATATTTGCCAAGAATATTTGGAAATCTATGGCCAAACGCTAGCTTAAACTTGAGGTCTTAAACTGTCATAATATCTGAGTGGCTATAATACTTCTAAAACTTGTAATCTTAAACATGCTAGTCATTTGGGGTAAATTGGAAAGTTTAAATTAAATCAACTTTAGAAAGTTGTCATTATTGAATTCTTATGGAACGGACTAAAAAGGAAATGTTGCCACATAAACTAGAATGGAGAGATTAGCATATTTCATATTTGTTAGACAGATCAATAGTGTTAGCACATTCAACCCATCATAAGGTTACAGCAATATGATTCATATAGTCAGGGTAAATCAATGTGTTAAAGCTACAGATGGTCTATACCAACATGTAGAACTGTCACATCTACTTTTTTTAATCGTAAAATTTCTTACATGCACAAAGGGATGTAGAACAGTGATATCTATTACTAATTACGTTTTTTTAACGGTATTAAATACAGAAATAACGGAGAGGGGATGGGATGTTTACTTCACCTGCACTGTATCAAGACAAAAAAAAATTACAGTACCACATAATTATATCAAATTAACCCTCTTTCAAAGATGCTATTCTTCTATTTTTACAATTGATGTCTTGAGCATTATACCCCCATAAAATAAGAATTAATTAACAGCAACTTGACTTGAATATGTACCTGGGGAAGCAAAGTAGGAAACGAACTTGAAAACTTTTTCTTGTTTGCATTCAGAAAGTCAAGGGTTGCTTCTGCAACAACAGGGTCTGCAAACTCACTGCAGTAAGCATTAAGAATTGCTTAACAAATCCACGAAGTAGAGTGATTTAATTACGTTATGTCTGGTAAAATAAAAATATATCAATCTACTACATCAGAAGAAGGAACTTCTAACTGCATGCTTATAACATATTACCACAATTATGAAAGGTTAGGCTCAAATGAAAATCATCAAACTTTTAACAAAGAAAAGTAATGATATTCTCCCTACCGGCTCAAGCATGACTTAAAAAAGGTCCGTAAATTAGGATCAGCATCATGCAGGACCACATCTCCAAAGTCGAGAAAAAACTGAAGTATAGCCTATATAACAATGAAAAAAGACATGTTTAGAATTAGAATATACCTTGTCCTGGGAGGGGGAAAAAACACGATAGTGGAAATAAATGCTTACTTTGGAAATACAGCCATAAAGTGGCTCGAATTTAATCATGTATCAGAATACTAAGGTAAATTCAAAGCCATAGGCATGAATTCCTTAAAGAAGTACTTCGCATAAAAGAATTTCACTATAGAAAGTTCAAAAATTATCTTTCACATACTAGTGTGACCTTTATGTAAGCAATAAACCGGTTTAATTAACTACGTAGAGTCCAACTAAAGGTTTATGTCCAAGTGTGCAAACATAGGTATATGGAGATACATGTATACATGAGTGCCTGTCAAGTGTGCGGCATATCCCATATCCTCCTTCAACACAGATAAAGCTAGTGCAGAAGAAGTTAAAATCTAGCTGAAATGATTCCACCAGCCAAGACTCAGATTTCGGAACCTTTTCAGAACTATCTGAAAAGACGGGGGTTTTTTACCTCCGAGGTTACTCGTGACACAGTTATCCCTTTCGATAATAGCAGCACTGGTCTTTTTTAATCTCTCTCATTGTCTTGCTGTTGTAAGCTCCACCGAAATTATGCTTAATAAACTCTCTCTTTCCAGCAAACTAAATTATTTGATTTAAACAAGCAGTAATAAAGGAGAAATTTTACCTTCTTCCTACATAAACAAGTATCTGATAATCTCTCTCATTGTGTTGCTTTTGTCAGCACCAAAATTATGCATAATTACTGTCTCTTTCCGATGAACTAAACTATTTGATTTAAACAAACAGTAAAATGGAAAAGATGTTACCTTTCTTCCAAAAAAACAAGTATCCGATAGTCTTTATATTAAGAACATTCCAAAGTTCTAACGATTTCAACTTATTAATATGCAAAATGCAGTTAGAAGTTCAGTTCAAATAGCACACAAGATAAGGCAATTAAAAATGAGAGATTTTACCTACCTCATACTGGAACAAGTATCTGATAATATTATATAAATATCAATTTTTTAGTTCTTTTAATTTCAACTTATTTATATGCAAAATGTAGTCAGAAGTTCAGTTCAAATAGCACACAGCATAAAACACGAAAGCACGGGAAAGAGTTTACCAATAGAAGAAGGCCATTGGAGGTTTGAGACTGTGAAATTGAAGAAAGACATCGCTGAAATATCCTATTCAGATGAGGATAAACTCTAGCAATCAAGTCTTCTGACTTCTCACTTCTACATAAATCACAAAGACTTTTGACCTGAAAATGACAACATAATCAACAATTCAACTGCTACAAGCAAACTTCGGCTATATAAATCATCTATATCAATTATCTTCAGATTTTTCACTTCTACATAAGACTATTGACCTCAAAATGAACAACACAATCAATAATCAACTGCTACACCTCAATGAGTTAATATTGGCTATATAAATCATCTATATCAACAATCTTCTAATTCTCACTTCTTCATAGATCACAATGACTTTTGACCTGAAAATGAACAATACAATCAACAATTCAACATCTACACCTCAATGAGCTAATATTGGCTATATAAATCATCTATATCAATAATCTGCTAATTTTTCACTTCTACATAAGACTTCTGACCAGAAAATGAACAACACAATCAACAATTCAACTGCTACAAATCATCTAATATCGGCTATAAAAATCATCTAAAATCAACAATCTTCTAATTTCTTACTTCAACATAAATCACAAAGACTTTTGAACCTGAAAATAAACAAAACAATCAACAATTCAACTGCTCCACCTCAATAAGCTAATATCGGCTAAATAAATCATCTAAGAATTAACAATCTTCTAATTTCTTACCTCAACAACACAATCAACAATTCAACTGCTATACAACTCAAATCCAAATTAATATCAGATTTATAATATCATATTTATCGATTGAACAATGCGTGTGTACGGAAAGAGAGAGAGAGAGAGGAAAAAAAACTGACGGAATTGAGAAGAGAAGGATCGGAGGCAGGGTCGGTGACGAAATTGGAGTCTCTAGCACTGGAAGATAACGATCTCAGATGAAAATCAAACTGTTTGAATTTGTCTTCTCCGGCCATCATCTGTTTATCGATATACAAAGCAGCATCAATGGCGCAACTGCTGCATACCTCTTCTTATTATTTCTTCTTCTTTTAACTGATGAAAAATTGGGAGAAGTAAAGAGACATGATAAAAGGAATGAAAAGCAATTATCTTATTGAAAAACTAGTAGTATTGTATTTAATTAAAAAAAAAAAAAAAAAAGTAGGAGGGACAAGGCAATTTAAAATTCGAACTCTCTTGTTATTAGAAGATTACGAAATTTTAGCATTTCAATTCCCAAGTTTATAGTTTAATTGAAAAGATTTATTTGGTAATTCTAGCATTTTTATTTACTGTTTTAGTATTTGAACTCGTTTTATTATATACTCATTTTATTCTTAATAACTTGTTCAACTTTTCTTTTTTAGTTGTCCATTTTGACAAATCAAGAAATGATAAACTCATTATGTCAATAATTATTTTCTTAATATGTGTATCAATTCAAAAGTGGACAAGTAATTGGGAACGTTGGTTGTTCTATTTTGATACTTTAGTATTCCAACTTAAAAAGTTACGAGTCTAGCATTCCAACTAAAGAGCTTACCTTCATTTTGATAGTCTAGCATCCCAATGTATGAGCTTACCGTCATTCATGGTCTATTCTTCTTCAACATGTAAATAACAAAATAAAATTTTACAAAGATAGATATTAACAACTCCGCCTTTGTAAGCTTGTTCATATTTCAAGTCGGGATAAAGGAGGAAGGAGATATGCGGGAACGACACCGGGGTTTTTGAACCAAGGGATCCAATAAAAAATTTACAAGAAAAATGTTTTATTCATCAGAATGGGCATTTTACCAATACAACAAACTTGTTTCACTCAGTTTCCTAAAGTACAAAGTGAATCCAAAAAGGGATTCAAATTAAACCTTCAAATACTTAATAGCTGTCTGAACATCTTTATCTCCTCTGCCACTGCAGTTAAGCACCACCCTAGTTCCATTGGGTAGAGTAGGACACAACTTCTCCAAGTAAGCCAGTGCATGAGATGTTTCCAGTGCAGGAATAATGCCCTCTAACCGAGACAATCGCTTGAAGGCTACAAATGAAGATCGACACAGGAAGAGAACATTAGTGAAACTTAAAATGTTAGAAAGTTAAAATCTATGTTACTCAGATCGTTGGGTGTGTGCCGGATCCTCCAAAGTTGTGCATCTTTGGATGATCCAACACGGGTGCAACAACATTCTGGAGGGTCTAAGAAGCATAGGCTAAAACCATGTGCAAGCCATTTGTATTATTTTGACAAAATTTTAAGATGAACACTTTTCAAATGGAACCGAAGCAGAAACCAAGATTAGAATCAGGAATTATTAGAGAAGTCAACAGTCACCTTCTAAAGCCTCCTCATCAGTAATGCTATAATACTCTGCTCGTCCCAAGTCTTTCAAAAAGCTGTGCTCTGGCCCAACTCCAGGGTAATCCAGTCTGGCAAGTCACAAGGAGGAGAAGAAAAGAGAAATGAAAATGGACTGGTGAGATGTAAAGATCTGCTATAGAATGGCCTGCTAAAACTTTCATTCTAACAAATAAGACACTTCCATGACCGAAAAAAGAAATTATTACCCAGCGCTGATAGAATGGGGCTCAACTATTTGTCCGTCTTCATCTTGCAGCAGATAGCTCATAGCTCCATGCAGTACTCCAACCTCTCCCTTTGTCAAAGTTGCAGCATGTTTTCCACTATCTATACCAAAACCAGCAGCTTCTACCCCAATCAACCTAACATTGTCATCATCAACAAACTCATGGAACAGTCCCATAGCATTTGAGCCTCCACCAATACATGCAACAAGCACGTCTGGTTTCCCACCCCATTTTTCTAATGCTTGCTTCCTTGTTTCTTTGCCAATCACTGCATGGAAGTCTCTTACCATCATGGGGTACGGATGTGGGCCTGCAACAGATCCAAGTATGTAGTGAGTTGTCTCAACATTTGTAACCCAATCCCTTATAGCCTCTGAAGTGGCATCCTTGAGTGTTGCAGTCCCAGAGTGAACTGCTCTAACCTGCATGTAAAATTATGGAAAATGAAGTCAAGAAATGCTGGCAACTCGAGAGCAAAAATGGTTCAATACTATTTTTTTAATCAAATTATAAAAACTGGTCTGATACTCTTTGAGACTCTGATCATCCTTGTTAAATAGAGAAGCCATAGTTAGAAATTAGACGGGTACCATAGAGGAAGAAAATGAAGCCAAAAGTAACTGTCTAATAAAATACTTCTTTGCATTTTTATTGATACTATGTAAATGTACGTCCTTCAGATACGTCCCAGCTAATGCACTTGGGATTCCACAACTGTTGCAGAATGCAATTTCCAGGGAGATTTCTTCCTTGCATTTGTATCTGTTAGGCTCATTCGTGGATTTTAAAAATGACCTCCATATCCTTATCTATACAGATATACCATCCACATGATATGCTCTACATCAAACTAGGGATTTATCGTATATTCTCCAGTTTACAGTATTAGGAACTTAAGCTTTTGGTTACTGAAACTATGGAGTGCATTTACCACATCAGAACTTCAATAAGCATCAAATGCAACAAAAAATGTACTCCCTTCAAACAAAATTGAATTTCATAGTTCAATTTAAGCGGTTATTGATTAGAGGAGTTGTAAAACCGAATTGTTTTATATTCATTGGGAGAAGATGTCAGACCCTTCCTTTTTTAAGAAAATATAAGAGAGTAGCTTTGAAAGAGCAAGCAATATTCCTATTAGCTTTTTTTTTCCTTCTTTTTTATTAGTATAATATGTTAGAAAAATACTTTTTATGAGGAAAATGAACATTGATGTGGGACAGACTAAAAAAGAAAGGTTGACGTCCAATTTGGGATACACACATATGTATGTATAGAGAAAATGCATCGAAGTGAGCAGATAGAAGTTATCACACAATTTAAACAGCAAAATGACACTGGTGAATACCATGGAACAGCGAAGTTGGCCCATAAATTATTCACATACTTCTCAAATTCTCTATTAAGCAAGATAAGAACAAACACATAACTCATAATGTAGGAAACAAACCTCAGCTCCAAGCAGCCGCATTCTGAAGACGTTTAGTGCTTGTCTCTCCATATCTTGGGCACCCATATAGATAATGCATTCCAAACCAAAACGAGCACAAACAGTAGCAGTTGCAACACCATGCTGACCTGCCCCTGTCTCAGCAATGATGCGTTTCTTGCCCAAGCGCTTAGCAAGCAAAGCTTGGGCAACTGCATTATTAATTTTGTGGGCACCAGTGTGGTTAAGATCCTCCCTTTTCAAGTAGATCAGTGGCCCTTCACCATTTGGGCGCTTGTAGTGCTCAGTAAGTCGCTCTGCAAAATAAAGAGGGCTCTCTCTGCCTACATAATCTCTTAATATTCCATCTAGCTCTTTCTGCAGAGTGCAGACAACATAAATCAGTACAAAGAATTAGACATTTTATATGGGACATCACAAGCCTTCACAACAAACGGGATTGAAAAAAGAACAAAAGAGAGTTGTTAACAAAAAGAAAAGGTCATAACTAAAATTGCTTTTTCAGAAGACTTGAACTGTGTTAAGAATCCAACACAGTTTTCCCCTCTTGTAATTTGATAAACACTATGCTTGAGAACCTTTTCTCGTCATAGCAAAATAACATCTGTTTCGAGCTCACCACACAAAATACCAGTTCAGGGAAACAAAACTATTAAAGAAAGGAAATTGCGATTGCTAGTTGAATACTCAGCCTTACATGGGTCCATATATTCAAGAGGTTAAAAGACACATATATTTTACATTACCGGCTTACTTTGTTAATCAAGGTTGATGACTCGATGAACTAACGGTTCAAGAGGAACATACGGTACCCATTGGCCCGGTTATCGGTCCGGATAGTTGTTGGCTAAACAAGCCCACAAATACTCTTAACATGGTGATGATATTGTCCGCATTGGGTCAAGCCCGCGTGGTTTTTCCCAAAAGGACTCACAGCATTAAGAGAAATCTTACAGCGTATAGGTAGCTTACTTTTCATTTTAGCAACAATAGTGAGGGCAAGCTTTGCCACAATGGTAAAGTTGCTCTTTTGCTGACCTATAGGTCTCCATCCCAGATGTGAAAGCAGACTATTTGCAAAACTGCAAAAGGTACTGCTTGTGGCATACCCCTTCTCTCCCAATCCCAAGTTAGTTAAAGATCCCCTGTCTAGAAAAAGGGGGAGATATAATGATACAGCACTAAATCCTGAAATCAGTTTTTTTTATATCAAAACACTAATTCCTGAAACTATTGTCAGTCATTGCATAATCAACCAGACGTCTCCTGTTCAGTTTCTCTAACATATGCATTGATAGAATGCAGGATTTAAGTATAATAACATTTACAATAATAACAACCAAGGAACTGAAATCAAATATCCCCAATCAATATTAAACTACACTTATCCATTCCACATTTCCACCCTTTTCTGAACCGTTTCATTCCAATACTAAATAATTTGTCCTTTAAAGCAAATGAAATCAAATCACCAATTTGTAAATTTATGCAACAAAAATCAATACAAACAAAAAAAACTTCTAGAACCTATTTCAATACTATTACATAATCATCAATTTGAAAATTTATGCAAATTAAAAAAAAAAAGTTCATTTCCGAGAACCTGAAAAGCTTCATCGGTAGCGAGTGATTTGAAAGCTGTCTCGAGCTCATCAAGTGCGTGCATTAGAGTTTCAGGCACGTATTTTCCACCAAATTTTCCAAATCGGCCGAACGAATCGGGACGTTGAATAGCCGCCGGTTCATCAACCACCTGAGCCGCCATTGATTGTTTTTCTGTAAGAACACAAACAATGGAAGGAGGAAACTTCGAGGAGGAAGAGCGGAAAGGTGTAATTTTGTTGAGTTTGAGGGGTATTTGGAATTTAGGAAAGTAGGAGGAGGAGGAAGCGGCGGAAGAGAGGCGGCATTGTTTCGGAGATACGGTGGAGGAGAAGGCCATGTTTGGATGAAAAGTTTTTTAAAAAAGAGAATAAAGTTGAATTCTACTTTTTGGTTTTTTAAATAGTGGTGGATGGGGAGGACACCATGGAATTTTGTGAATACGTGGCTCATTTTGATTCAATGCTAATTAGACTTTAGATTTGTTTATAAGTGAAATGGTTTGGTGGACTCTTATACTTGTATCAGTTTATATTCTGAACCCTTCTACTTACATTTTTGTCATCTGGACCCTTAAACTCAATAAAACACAATTTAACAAATCTCTCTGACCATTGACCAAGCTTATGTGTCCTTAAGATGGCTGAGTTGGCAAAAGTGTGTGACTTCACGCATCTTAAGGCGAGTGAACAACTTTTTTAAGTTAAAAAAATATTAAAATTATAAAAGAAATATTTTTTTTAAAAAATAATTAATTAAAAAATTATTTCTTCTTCCAAGCTTAATTGCTTTCCAATCTCCATCGTTGTCTAAGCAGTAACCTCAAAGGAGCAGCAACCATGGCGAGAATAAAGGTTCATGAGTTGAGGAACAAGTTGAAGACAAACTTTTTGGCTCAGTTGAAGGATCTGAAGGCGGAGCTTGCTCTTCTCCATGTTGCAAAGGTCACCAGTGGTGCTCCTAACAAGCTATCCAAAATCAAGGTGGTAAGGTTGTCAATTGCACAGGTTTTAACTGTCATCTTACAGAAGCAAAAGTTAGCTCTTAGAGAAGTTTACAAGAACAAGAAGTACTTGCCTCTTACGAAAAGTTTGGCCAGATCTGATTGTGCAGTGACTTAGGTTGTTGTTACTGTGGAGGTTGGAGGATGAAAGAAAAATAGTGATGGTATGCGACGGAGATGAAGATGGGTAAGGGAGAAAGTTGCACAAGTGAGATTCTTGATGAAATCTTGAGAGTCTCTATTGATGTAGGAGTTTTTGGGGGTAAAAATTTGCAAAGGCAAGAGGTTTGCTTTAGTCTATGTATGGAGGTGTAATGAGCAGATTTGTCCATTTATCCACAATTCTCAAATTCTTGGTGTTTACAGCAACAAAGGTCATATTTTTGCTTTTACTCTTACACGTAAGCTCAATACAGTAAAAGGGAATAAACCCAGCAAGAAAAATAGACCAATTTCAGTTCCAGGTTCTGATGGTGTAGCGCCACTAGTTGTTGAATTGGAAGAAGGGTCTGTAGGAAATGGTGGAAGGAAGGTGGAGGAGACGAAGAATGGTGTTGTTGGTTTTGGGATTGTGAAGAAATTGCCTAGAAAAGTTTTGGAGATTTTATCCAATTTGCCTTTGGCTATTGCTGAGATGTTTGCTATTGCTGCCTTAATGACCTCAGGAACTTTCATTGACCAAGGCGAGGCTCCAGATTACTACTTAAGGGAGAAAGTATGTGTGATTCGCTGGCAAAAATAGCGACGTTGGTGATGACTTTCTTTTGGTAGTGAAATAGTGAAAATAGGGAGAATTAGAAATGCCAATAATAAATTAAAATGTTATTATTTTATATTTTATTAAATAATTTTGGTTAATAATTTTTAAAAAATAGTTATGAAATAATTATGATGTGGCATTAATATATGATACGTGGATATGACATGTCAATTATATAAAGGAGAGTGAGCTACACGCATGGTTGGAGGAGCTTAAAAGTCTCATTTTGTTTGAGTTTAAGGGTTCAGATGACAAATGTGTAAGTAGAAGGGTTCAGAATACAAACTGATACAAGTATAAGGG
>JAJOOH010017949.1:0-11906 GCA_029582605.1 Solanum gracilifrons
AATACGACACAAACAACTACTATAGAGGGTGTTTTTGTAAAAGATAAAAGTTTGGGGTAACATTTTAATTTTCAAAAGATCCCAAATAATGAGATTTGGCCCAAATACTAGAAAAAACTAGTATTTGGGAATTTGGGATATTTGCCAAAAATATTTGCCAAATAATGGCAAATTGTATGGACAAACACTATTTGCCAAATTTTTTCCCAAATATTATTTGGGAAATCTATGGCCAAACGGGCCCCTTACTTCAAAACGAATTTAGATATGAATAGATAAATTTTTTTTGTTACATTACGATTATTATAATGAATTGAATGTTTTTTTCGAAAAGTGAAAGACAAATAAATCTCATATGTGTACAATATGTTTTACGTACGCTATTGTCCACTTGACTCCTATATTGCATAACATATTAAAAAAATGATCTTTAGCAGTATAGGGTCTACAAAAAAGCTATTGGGCTCGTCTGAACCTATGAACTCCGGTCCCACCTAACACCACCCCTGCCTACCCTACATGTATCCAAATACTATCTTCAATTATCTCTATTTCTTCTCTTTTTTTTACTATATAAGAGATGCTCCATAGCAATGAAAAATCCACCAAAACCAAGAGTTGAATAACACACAAGAAGAAACAGCCAAACCAAAGAGGTATTTTCTACATTTTTTCATTTTAAATTATGTTCTCATTCAATTAGTGTGCGTAAGACAACTAACTACACGTGAAATTCCACATTAAAAATAATGACACATAAAAAATTAAATGTTAATAAGTAAGTAGGCATAATACATAAATATGTCTTTTAACTTGACTTTAGTAGACATCTATGCGCTCCAACTTTCAATATGCATAAACAAGTAGACACTTAAACTTATATGCACAAATAGACACATTCGTCCTACGTCGCGTCCTACATACCAATTTTGTGTCCTATGCGACATCCTACATGTTTTGATGTCTTCTTCAAATTTCAAGCACTAAAACTGATCAACACTATTTTAATATCGTTATATCAACTTATCAAATTCAACGCAACACTATTTCGATATCATTAAATAAACATTTCAAATTTTTGAGTCATGTTTTATTATTCCATCTTTACGTTATATATTTTTCATTGAAAATTTACACTGTTTACATTTTTATTTCATAATGTTTCGCGTATATCCTACCTCTCCAGACCTCATTTAATTTGTAGGATTACACTAACTTTGTTATAATTATTCAATTTATGTGTCAACTAAAAAAAATAAGATTTCTTTATAAAGTTTGACTTTAGAACTCCAAACTTGTTGAGATGACCTTGCACGTAGGATGTGTATGTCTATTTGTGTAACTTTATACAAGTTTAAGTGTCTACTTATGCACATCCAAAATTGAAAGATATAGAAGCCAAATTAAAAGACATATTTATATATTAAACCATAAATAATAATTGACTTGTTGAGTCAGCAGACTTCTCCTTATCCTTCCATCAGTGGCCAACAATTTTTTGTGTTGAAAGACCAAAACAACACCACATATAAAATGTTATGTTATTATATTATATATGAATATTTGATCACATTTCATAGAAACAACAGACCAAAAAAAAAAAGAAACAAACAAATTGAAAAAGAAACAGCCAAACCAAAAAGAGGTATTTCTTTTTCTAGATTTTTCTTGTTCTATGCTAAACAATTACTCTTTATTAATTCTTTTGCTACATAAATATTTTCTAGTGTAAAGGGAAAAGTGAATGAGAATATGAAAAAACAAATTGCTTCTGTTATTTATTTGTGAAGAAAAAAAGTTCATTGCTCTTCACCCAAACAACTTACATGCTTCAAAGAGTCCTACGACATCTCTACAATTCTCACTATTAGAAGTAGGAGTGGGTTTTATTGCGCGAATTAATGAGAAATTTATGTTTTAAGGCATATTTTTTATTCATTAATTTTCAAGGAACTAGTTGTTCACTGAAAAAATACATGGTATAAAACAGATACAAAATTTAAGAAAATAAAGAATATTTTAGTCGTAAAGCTTCCTAATTTTTATGGGTTGAAAACATTACTATTTTTTTTTTCTCATTTTTTCAATTAAAATGTATGTGGGAATAATCACTAAATATTTTTCTTTAGAAAATTTCAATAGAAAAATAGTGTCTTTTTAGTTGTGTATTTGTTTCAATTTATTTGACTGGTTTTGGTTTGATACAAAATTTAAGAAAATAACAAAAAAAATTGAATCTTATGATCTTAAACTACAAATACGTAAAATGTATCAAAGTGCATTTTAATATTTTGATCATAAATATATAATGTTAAAAATTAGAATCTACCAAAATATGAAAGGGACATTCTTCTTAAAGTTTTTTTTTAAAAAAAAAAAAAAACAAGAAAAACAAATTAAAAATGAGAGTATATGTTTTCATTAAATTAATGTGTGTATTACTTCCTGATCTTTTTATTTTTAATAGATCAAATTAGTTTCTTTTTCAATAGGTTAATTTTTGACAAGACATAGTGGGGTTCTTTTTATAAAGTAATATGAGAGTTGATATATTGCTTTGTCCTTTTTCTTTTCAAATCAAATTCTGCAATAAATATATTGCTTTGGATTAATAGTAAAATGAGTTGACACTAAAAAAAAATAATGTCTTTTGTAGGAATTAGAGTTGAAGAAAGCAGGATGACACACTCCATTGAGATTACCTCAATAGATAACCAAATTCCACTACTTCTTCAAACTGAAAAACATGAGGTATTTTTTTCATTAACCCACTTTTATTAGGTGCAATTTAAGGCATAATAGATAAATGTGGCCTTTAACTTGACTTCAACTTGCATCTATGCCCCCAACACTGAGTATGCACAAGTAGACACACGTCTACGTGGCATCCTATGTGTATTATGTCATGTAGGACATGTGTGTTTACTTGTTCAATTTTATATAAGTTTAAGTGCCTAAAGTTGAAGGGCATAGATGACAACTCGGGCCAAGTTAAAGGGCATGTTTGTGTATTATGCCTTAAATATAAAGATCCTAAGACCTAAAGTGTAAGCATACTTATACGATTAAATATATATGAACAAAATCTTTACAATATTCATCTTGTGAATGTGTTGAACTTTAACAATTTTAAGATTCAGCTAAATATAATATTACTAGTCTTATAATTAACTACTCCTTATTTTATAAAAGGAAAAATATATAAATAGACACTCAAATTTGATCTCAACTGTATTGACACTTAAACATTAAATAATAGGTTGTTGAAGCCAAATTTGCCTTTTTACAAAACTTCTTCTTAATCAATTACACCCCCTAACTTGAAATTCATTGTATTGCAAAGAACTATGACTCTAAACCATTACAGATCGAAGAAGAGAGGAAAGTGGATCATTTAATCGACATAAAGGACACAAATGATCAAGATCCATTAGGATCACAGACAAACAAATCTGTAAATCAAATCTTTGATTTAGATAATTTGTCTATTGAATCGAGTACCATATTCAAAGTAAATGTGTGGCTACGTGAATCAAATCCAGTTGCTTATACACCAAAGATGGTCTCTATTGGTCCTTACCATAAGAAAAATCACCAACTTGGTCCAATGAAAAAGTACAAATTATTGTACCTACGACGGTTTCTTCAACGAAAAGAGGGGCTTGATGTGGAAAGCTGCATTAGTGAATTGGAGAAACAGAAGGAGGAAGTACTAAAGTGTTACAATGATATAGAAGACCTCGATACTGATAATAGTCATGAATTTTGTCAAATGTTGTTGCTTGATGGTTGTTTTGTGGTTGAGTTTATTCGAGAATATTGTGAAATGTGTCCAGAAGGAGAAGAAAAGATTATCAATATTAATGATAATTACATATTTCGAGACTTGATGTTACTAGAAAATCAACTTCCTTTCTTTGTCCTCAACCAACTTCATCACATGACAAAGCAAGATGATGAATTACCATTGGCAATACTAGTGGGTAATTCATTTACCTTTTTTGTTGACTTGCCAAAAATGACCCCTGAATCCTTTAAAAAGACAAAATGTAATGCAAAAGATATCAAACATTTACTTCATTTAGTACACATATTTTCATGTCAAGGGAATCGCATGAAAAAATCAACAGATGACATAACATGGCATATGGTTATGCCAAATGCAACAGAGCTTTCTGAAGCTGGAGTTAGCTTTGCAAAAGTCAGTTTTATTAATAAAAAAAACAAAGACAATATTGGTGATATGACAAATTTATTGGATATAAAGTTCGAGAAAGGATTGATGGAAATTCCTTGTTTTCGAGTGGAAGATGATACAGAAACCGTCCTCCGAAATCTCATTGCTTATGAGCAACAATCATTTGATGTACATCCTACCTATTTCAGTGATTATGCAACTTTCATGGATCATCTTATCGACTCAGACAAAGATGTGAATTTGCTTCGACAAAAAGGAATCATAGTGAACTGGATAGGAGAGGACAAAGAAGTGGCTAGCCTCTTCAACAAAATCGGAAATGGGGTCACAACATATTCCGACTTCTATTACAAAGAAGAATTCAAAAAAGCAGTTGAACATTGTCAAAAACCATGGAACAGAATGAAGGCAAATTTGAAGCATAATTATTTTAGTAGTCCTTGGGTAGGAGCTTCAACTGTGGCAGCCATTATACTCCTCATACTCACAACTATACAGACTATTTTAGCTATCACAAGTGCCGTTAAGTAAGTAGTAATTATCATGATTGTCTCAATTGTAGTCTTTCCAATTTGCATTTGTGTTGATGTATGAGTTTTTCATATCCCCTTTATGTATTGGGTTTTATAATTGAATGTTAATTTAGTTTATTTCAAATTATCTATATATTTCACCTCCTACAACAATATGTATCAGATAACTCTATCCACTATGCAAGCGAGCACATTAAGATCTAAGAAAACAATCCCCTGCCCATTTTATTTGCATTCACAACGTCAGCCAAGAACACCCCATATATATTGTGTAATTACTAGGGTGTGAAGAATGCAAGAAGTGGCATGTTGTCAATTCTTGGATCAGATTCTCAAAGAGGAAAAAGATTGATTCATCTAATATTCTTGAATCCGTATAAGTTTCATTTGCAGGTTTATTCTAAGCTCTATATATTTGTATAAAATCTAATATTAAGGTCGGCATGGCGTTAAGGATGTGAAAGTGGTGGGGATGAGGACTACGGGGTTGGTACAGAGATGTTTTCAAAATTTTGATAGGATGAGTGCATTATTACAAAAAGGGGATCTATGATATAAGTTTGACGCGGTTTGACCTTTAGATTCTTATTATTGAACCTGTTAAACTTTAAAAAATTATAGGTCCAAAATTAATTCTTATCTATTCAGATATGTTGGAGATTGGTTAATCCTTATTGGATGAAAAAATGTAATTAAACATCGTAATTTCATGATAATAATTCGATCTACTTTTAAAATCTATGGATGAGTTTTTTCAAAATATTATTTTCAACTTATTTATTAAACATTAAAAATAAATAAGAAACTCACTTAATTTTTTTTTTTTAAAATAACAATCTTCCATTGTACTTAACACACCCTAAAAGTGTTCTTCTTCAGCTAATTAAACTTGATATCAAATTTTAGAATAAATGGTGGTTTGAACACACAGTCAAAGAGGTGTATATATACTATGATATGTTTTCTTAATTGTAATGTCTATATACTTTATTCTATGATACTTTTCTCAAAATGCATATTACTTCATGTTAGTAATATAGGCAGGTTTGCTAGAAAATTTATATATAGTATACCTTGGGCAGGAGCTTCAATTATGGCAGTCATCATACTCCTCATGCACTATTAGAAAAATTGAAATTAGCTACTAATTTCGTTGTTAGTTCGTCATTATTTTAGCTAACAAAAATTCGTCACTAAAGAGGATTAGCAACGAATTTTGATGTTTAACTATAAAATTTGTCCTTCACTAAATTTAATTTTTTTTTTTACTAGTGATACTCATAACTATATAGACTATTCTAGCTTTTACAGGTACTATTAAGTAAGAAGTAATAGTCTCAATTGTAGTGTTGATGAGCTTAATTATCAAGTTTTTTTTAATCAATTCAAGAAATGGTTGCTTGAACACACACTTGCTACTGCCAAACAGAAGCTCTCCACTTTGACTTCTATATTGCATAACACACTCCATCAAAAATGATTTTTACAGGTAATTAATTATCGGTAATAGAATTCATTTTCGTTAAATATATTTATTTAGAGGCAATTAATTACTAGCAACAATTACAAACAAAGAGTTGCACAAATCCGGAAACAAATGTTGTACTGTTACAAACAAAGAGTTGCACAAATCAAATATTTAATGAAAGATTTAAGAATTTGGACGCTACATGCATCAACTTTGCGACCATATTCAAAGTAAATGTGGGGCTACGGAAATCAAATCCAGATGCTTATACACCAATGTTGATCTCCATTGGTCCTTATCACAAGAAAAATTCTCAACTTGGCTCCATGGAAAAGTACAAACTGTTGAACCTACAACGATATCTCAAGCGGAAAAAGGGGCTTGATGTGGAAAGTTGCATTACTGAAATTGATAAACTGAAATATGAAGCACTAAAGTGTTATGGTGATAACCTTGACAGTGATATTGTTGAAAGTTTTTCAGAAATGTTGTTGCTTGATGGTTGTTGTGTGGTTGAATTTATTCGAGAGTGCTGGGAAAATGAGGAAAAAGAAAACAACATCGTCAAATTGGTTACTAGAAATTCAACTCCCTTTCTTTGTGCTTGTCAGACTTTATCGCATGACATCACATCCTACTGAAGAGAACTTGTTGTATATGGTGAGACATACCTCGCTTAATACTTTTCCAAAGGTGAAATTTATACCCAAATCAGAAATTCAATTTATAACAGAACGATTCGACCATTTACTTGATGTGGTACACATGTTTTGTCGTCCATCAGGTGAGAAAGTTGAACAAAACATGAATGCTAGCACACAAAACCAGTGTTGCAAGATAAGTTTTTGTGGCAACAGTTCACAATTATCAAAAGAAATCCCCACTCATCTTAGATTTTGGCAATGCAATCATATTCCAACTGCAAGAGAGCTTTTTGACGCTGGAGTTAGCTTCTTAAAAATAGGATCTGTGGAAGAAAATAACGAGGATAAAACATCATTATTCGATATCACGTTCGAGAAGGGATTAATGAAAATCCCGTGTTTCGTGATTGACGATATATGGAAACCTTCATGAGAAATATGAGCAACATACTTCAAAAGACCTATATCCTTATTTCTCGAATTATGCACATTTAATGACTCAACTTATTGGCTCACATAGAAATGTGAGTTTTCTTCGCCAAAACAAAATTATCCTCAAGGACATAGGAGATGACAAACAAGTGGCCAACATCTTAACTTTCAGATGGGGTGGCAATCACAGACTTTTATTACATAAAAGAATGCAGTAAATTGATTCAACATTGTGAGAAGCCATGGAGTCAAATGAAGGCAAATTTGAAGCATAACTATTTTCAGAGTCCTTGGGCGGGAGCTTCAACTGTGGCAGCTATTACACTTCTTGTGCTCACAGTTATACAAACTGTTCTGGCTTTTACCGGTTATGTTAATAAGTAATCTTTTTTGACGTAGCTATGTAACACAACTATTCACTCATCGAGTGATTCCTCATTATGCAATTATTTGTATGTTGATGAGCTTAATATTGTGTCTCACCTCCATTATGGGAAAGGACTAAAGCTAATAATTTCAGCTCATATTTATAAAATTAGCTTATTTAAACCATATTTTTATGTTAAGTAAACTTGCTTGTAATTTGAGGTAAATTTTAAATATTTAGTTTGTTCTCGAAGTATGTAATAAGATACATTTCGCAGATAAAAAAGGCCTATGCATGTAAGGGAGTAGAGCATTTTTCTCATTTTTGTTCCAATGTTCATATGGAGTCCTACTAGGGGAGTCCAAAATCGACTAGCTGAAGATGGAAATCTCCTTGAATTTCAATTGGTGCTAAGTGATTTTCCAATGGCAAAATTGAATTGATCAACCACCTCTTATATATTCTTACTCACAACAACATACTTAGTACTTAGTGTGATCCCACTTGTGAAATATGGGAAAGTTGAAGTATATGCAGACTTAACTCCTATCTTGTATGAGGTAGAGTAGGGGTATATAAAATCGAACCGAAAATTGAACCAAACCATAAATCGAGTCAAACCAAAAAAAGACCCAACTAGTGGTTTGGTTTGACTTGGTTTGGTATTGGAAAAAAAAATCCAACCATACTTGGGTTGGTTTGATTTTAACTAAAAAAAGTCAACCCGAAACCAAACCAACCTGACATTATATATATAATTTTTGAAATTTATTTTATAAATAAAAGTATTTACTTTGATGTAATTTCTAAATATTACTTATACGTTTTCAGAATTTTTCAAAAAAATTTAAACTTTGAATTTTGAATGGTTCAACGAATGCTATAATCCATAGATATTGGTAACTCTAATAAAGATCAATTCAAAATCAAATCAATACTAATGCTAACAAAATAAATTAATTCAACACTAAGAATGACAATAATGTTGAATATTTGTTCTTTAGTTTTACATTGGTTTAGAGTTTAGACATTTAACATACATAACCTTATTTTCATTTTTCTTTAATGTTTAATTATGTAATTAATACTCCTATTAGACTTATTTCTAGCATGATTTAGTACTTTTAAATTATGATCATTTTTCATTATAAGTTATCAATTTGCAATATTTATTTTATGCGATTTCATTATTATTTTTATTGAATATTTTAGTGTCATCACTCATCATATTTTGTGTTATTTTCTTAAGAAACACCTTAGATAATTGTATTTTTGTTGGACTAAAGAAATATTTGGAGCACAAGTTAATTATCTGTTTGTATGAATATTTTACCGGAAAAATTTGAGGTTTATTAGTTTGGTTTGATTTAAAAATTTAAAAATGTTACACAAATGGTTTGGTTTAGTATTTGAAAAACTCGAACCAACCCGAGGTTGAAAAGTAAAAAAAAACCCGAGTTTTATTAGTTTGGTTGGTTTATAAATTTATTTGTGCTGTTATTTTTTAACGATTAGGATTTTTTCCACATGCGTACTAGTAAAAAAAAGTTTAAATATGTCATCGAGAACATTGAGATAAGGTTCATCCATGTCATCTATTAATAGTTGAGCTCAACCATGCCATTGTTGTGTAGAAATGACCCATTCGTGATTTTTTTTTTAATGGTTGATGCTTTTGCAAAACCTTTTTTTCCATGTGGCCTCTTGTCAACGGTCCACGTGCCAAAATTAAAATCTATCTAATTTAATTAAATTTAAAATTAAACTTGACTCATTAACACTATATTCGACCCACCCAATGTTGACTAATTCTTCAAAAATAGTTAGTTTGCAGAAATCAGTCTGTGGGTCTATTTTCTAGAATTAGTGGGTTTATGTTTTACTTAGTCAATGAAATTATATCCTTATTGTAGTGGACCATGTTTACCACTTTTCCATGTTTTTTCCATTATTTGTGTGTTGCTTTATTTTAGCTTTAGTTGTTAATCGTAAGCCTATAAAAGGGCAATAGGAGTTTTGATTTTGAAGTAAGAAAGTTTTGCAGTAAAAGAAACCTCCTGCCTCTCAAACTCTTTCATTTATTTTTGTTTTTTTCATCCAACAAATTTGGTATCAGCGCCAGTTTTAAGAGTAACGAGAGATAAAAATTTTCCCCCAGAAATACCAAACCAGAGAAACAATGGCAGCAAACTCTAACAATAACTCCCAACATCTTCCAATTTTCAGAGGGATGAATTATCATTTTTGGAGTCTTAAGATGAAGACTCTCTTCAAGTCTCAAGAGTTGTGGGACTTGGTGAAGAGTGGATTTGCAGATCCGGATGAAGGCCACGCATAACGGCTACGGGAGAATCGCAAGAAAGACTCAAAGGCGTTGTTCCTGATTCAACAAGCCCTTCATGATGATATCTTTCAGCGAATTTCAGCAGCAGAGACTTCTCACGAAGCTTGGGAAATTCTGCAACAGGAGTATATGGGAGATAAGAAGGTAATTGCTGTAAAATTACAAACTTTGCGTCGTGATTTTGAAACTTTACTTATGAAAAGTAATGAATCTGTTCAAGATTATATGTCTAGAGTTTCTTCCATTATTAATCTCATGAAGTCGTATGGGGAGAATATTGGTGATGAAATTGTTGTGGCAAAGGTGTTGAGATCTTTAACCAAAAAATTTGAGCATGTGGTTGCTGCTATTGAAGAATCCAAGGATTTATCTGATTATTCATTTGATGAATTAATGGGTTCTTTATTAGCTCATGAAGATAGGATAAACAGGTCTCATGAGAAAATTGAAGAAAAAGCATTCCAGGTGAAAGAGGAGTCATCTAGCAGAGGTAGAGGAAGAGGCAGATTTCGTGGCCGAGGTCGAGGCAGAAGTCATTCAATGACACTCGACATCCCAAGAGTGACTTTCAGTGCCAGTATTGCAAGAAGTCTGGTCATACTGAAACATATTGTTGGACTAAGCAAAAGGACGAGCAGAATCAAGCAAATTTCTCTGAGAATGCAGAGAATGAAAGTAAGCTCTTCATGGCTCATTCTTCAATCACTAACATTACTGATAATGTTTGGTTTGTTGATAGTGGATGTTCAAATCATATGACTGGCATAAGGTCTTTTTTTAGAGACCTTGATGAGTCACAAAAGAGTGAGGTTCGACTTGGTGATGACAAGCAAGTTTGAGTTGAAGGCAAAAGAACCATAGCCATCAAGACAATGCAGGGTAATGTAAAACTCCTTTGCGATGTGCAACTTGTTCCTGGTTTGGCACATAATTTGCTGAGTGTTGGACAATTGATAGCAAGTGGTTACTCTGTTTTGTTGAAAAATAGTTCATGTGTTGTTAGTGATAATAAGTCTGGTCAGACTATAGCAGTTGTGCCTATGACCCAAAATAACATGTTTTCTCTTAATGTTTCAAGTGTGGAAAATAATGCCTTAATTTCTAAATGTTTTAATGAAACTCAACTATGGCATCTTCGCTATGGCCATTTGAACATTAATGGGCTGAAATTATTGATTAGAAAGAATATGGTAGTTGGGTTACCAGAAATGGGTGATCTTGATTTATGTGAAGGTTGCATCTTCGGGAAACAAAGTAGAAAATCATTTCTTGTAGGAAAATCATGGAGAGTTGCCCGTTGTCTTGAGCTTGTACATGCCGACCTATGTGGACCAATGAAGACCGAGTCACTTGGTGGGAGTCGGTATTTTCTTCCATTTAATGATGATTATAGTCGTAAGAGTTGGGCTTATTTTCTGAATTTCAAATCAGAGGCGTTTGAGAATTTCAGGAAATTCAAGGCACTCGTGGAGAAGCAAACAGGCTGCAACATTAAGGCTCTTCGCACAAACCGTGGTGGTGAATTTTTATCTAACGATTTTACTTTATTTTGTGAAGAGAATGGAATTCACAAGGAGCTTATAACACCGTACTCGCCACAACAAAATGAAGTCGCCGAGCGGAAGAATCGTACTGTCGTTGATATGGCCAGAAGCTTACTTAATGCAAGGGCACTTCCTGTTCATTTTTGGGGAGAAGCAGTGGTTGCAGCTGTGTACCTCTTAAACATCTCTCCAACAAAAGCCATTTTGAATCGAACTCCATATGAAGCATGGACGGGACGAAAACCACGAGTAAGCCACTTGAAAGTTTTTGGTTGTATAGCTTATGCTTTGGTTAACTTACGTTTTAAGCTAGATGAAAAATCAGAGAAATGCATTTTCATTGGTTATAGTCCTCAATCCAAAGCATATAGACTGT
>JAJOOH010017951.1:0-10411 GCA_029582605.1 Solanum gracilifrons
TATATATAAACTTTTATAATTGAACAAATTAATAATGAAAATAATGAAAGGAATTTTTTATTTTTTTATTTTAAAAAGAAAGGAAGACTAAAAAATAAATAATATTCTAGGCCATAAAGAGGTGCCATAATAAATTAATATGGTTGTTACAAAATTTAATGAAACTTAATAAATAAGATAGAATATAATTAGTTCTTTAATTAAAAAATAAGAAAAAATAGAGAAAAATGAGAAAAAAGATAAATAGCAATGGTGACCTTAAAGAGGTGTCACATCATCCTTGCCTACGTGGATCAACATCTTTCATTTACATTTCAGATCATTTTTGTTATGCCCCACTTGAGACTTTCCCCCAAAACGTCTTTAAAAATATTGATTAGCATAAAAAAGTGGAGCTCAAATTTATTTCCTCTTCATTATATTTCTTATAAATTTTCATTAATGTTAACGTCTAGGAGTGTTGCTCCGCCACTAATCACCATGAGAAGTGCAAATTTTGCGTACTGTCATTTAAAAAAATAAATAAATAGAAGGGACTTTAAGCTAGCCATTAGCCATTACTGCCTTTTGTCGGTTGGTGTTATTAATTTATGAGAAAAATAACGCATATAAGCAAATACTATAACTAGTTAGTTAATTATTATAGCTATAAGTTCCTTTAATTACAATTCGCGATCACTTTGAGCTATAATTACGTTATTCAATTTTTTAATTTTATATAATTCGCACGTTTGTATAATTCGAAATTTGTATAATTTTTGTATAATTTGGAATTTTTATAATATAATTTGTATAACTGTTTACCCTTCTGATGTTTGTAATTGTATAAATTTGTTATTTCAAGTTTATACAAAAATAATTGAATTATACAAATGTACCCACGAATTATACAAATCCGCAAATTATACAAATGAGACAACTTAGACTATAGCTACAGTCCATAAATATGCAAACTATAGCTATAGAACATAATTAAATTTATTACGATGGCTATTTGCGAAAGTTTCTCATTTATTTATAGCTGTGCAACATAAGACTGATGTTTAACTGAAAATGTATGATAATATTTTGTTATTACTTGCGTTACATTATATTCCATTTGTTTTAAAAATAAGTTGTATTTTGAACTCTAGCATACCATCATGGAGAATTTTCAAGCAAATTGACAACAAGTGTCAGAAAATAATTGAAGACTACAGCTTCGACACAATCATTGCTTCAAAGAAGCTAACAGGGCCAGTAATCAATTTTACTATATCAAGTCACAGAATTGATGAAATCAGAGTTAGGCTCCAATATATTTTCTGATTTACCTAAACATATTAAATTGAACTTGCCCTTGTTTAGAACAAAAACTCACCCTCCCTGAGCATATTTTTGTCACCATTTTTTGGGTTTATGACATAGATTAGTAGTCTTATCTCAAGAAATTTTAAAAAAAAAAAAAATAAATAAATAAATAAATTACTACAATAAAATAGAAAGGCACACTACCCAATCTTTTTCCCAATACAAAGGAAAAGTGAGCTAAGAGGCAGCAAAGCAGCGAAAGTGCATCTGGAAATTTGCCCAGGTTGCGTCGCACACCTATTTATTTTGGATTCTATTATTTTATTTTATATAATAATTTTCATATTCTTATAAATAATCTATACATACTATTTGACTTATGGACAGCTAGAAGCATCACTGGGTTTTAGTTTACTATTTCTTTTTCATATTATTTATTTTTATATTTCTTTGTATGAATTGTTATTTTACTTTCACGTTTATATGAAACTATATACTTCATGGTTCAGGTGTTGGAACTGGCATGAAAGTTGACGTATGAAGATTGTTAATATTTTTTTATTTTTTATCATTTATTTATTATCTAAATTATTTGATGAAATAATTAAACTTTATATGTTGCTAAATGCTAAGTAATTGTATTTTTGCACTATTTAAGCATCCTCATTTGTAATATCATTAGTGTATTACAAACACTGTGATGATCACAAAATACCTAATTCTCTCTAGCTTTTATTTTTTTTCATGCTTGTTAGTTAGTAATCAGTAAAGGTTTATTACTTCATTAGGATTGATAAGGTAAGGTCTAGCCTCTTGCCTGTACTTATCCTATTGAGATTTTTTTTATTTCTAATAAAAGACCGCTAGACACTCTGTCTACGGTAAATTTGCCCCAAAAAAATTTGTATTTGCAACGGAGTTTGCCTTTGAAGAAATGGGTCTGATTCTCAAATCAAATGGGTCAGCGAATTTGGGTTTAAAAAGTGGTGGATTTAATTTTTAAGTGAAGTACTAATATATATATGGCCAATCATGATAAGTGCTATTTTAAATTACAAAATAAAAAATCAGATTTGGGTATTAATTTGAATGATATTTTTAAGCGAAAAATAAAGATTGAAATTATTTTTTTATTATTAAAAAGCAGATGAAAATTTTGTGAGCCATTTTTTATACGTTAGGATGAGAATAAAAAAATGCAGATTCGGCTTGAAAAATAAAAGGAGATTTTTCAATTTAAATCTTCCGTAAGTACTGTTGTGTCGTAATTTGACTGTATTCAGAAAAATCACTTTTTTGAAATGTTCTAAGTATAAAACAATTTGAGAAAAATACTTAGAAAGAGTCGCCACTTAATTTTTTAAAGAAAATTAAGAAAACTTATAATTTTCAAAGATTTAAACAGAAAAAATCATTTGAAAATACCAAAGAAGGTTCGGGGTTCAATTTACACTTCGAGAAGGGTTTAAGCATTCGAAGTGCCTGCTAACATGCGGTCGACCTGCGATTTGACTAAAATATATTTGACTATTTTTAGAAAAAATAATTTAACATAAAAATATATAATAATTTACACTATTCGATTATATTTGAAAATATAACTAAGGAATGAACCATTTTATTCTATCTTTTTAGAGGAAGAGATCTAAAAGGAAAATATTTGAATTAAGGTGCAAGTGATTAGAAGATTAATAAAACTAGACTAATTAGAATTTATTTAGTTCATTTTAAAATATATTAAACCAATTTAATAAATTAAAGTATGAAAAAATCATTTTTTGAATTGATTGACTAACCTTTTTGAAAAAAATAACTAAGTATTTATTTATTTACACTATTAGATTAACTTTGAGCAAATAGTTAAACAAAGAGCGATTTTATCTTTTAGGAAAAATGGGACCTTAATCGAAATATTGATTTAGAGACAAGTAATAAGAATTTTAACGAAAACTAAATTAGTTGGTTTTTATTTGAGTCATTTTTTGATTTATGAAAAAAAAAAAAAAAACTATTTTAAACTAAAAAAATGACCAAAGATTTTAAATGAAAATACAAAAATTGATAAAAAAGATTTTTTGTTAGAAACAAAACGACACAAAGAGATAGTTCGTCTTTTGGGGAATTCAACTAAGTTGATTTGCGATTATAAAGTTAGAGCTAAACAATAAACAATAAATAATCACAATTATATAATTAAAGAGTAAGGGCGAAAATGAATTTGGGCCTCCTTTTAGGCCAAATTCGTTGGAATTTTTTTTTGGGTTTTAACCCAATCCCGTTTTTTGTATACATCTGATGTATATCAGTGTATATCGGATGTATACAATCCATTTTTATGCTTAACGAGACCTGTACGTCAACTCCAAAGACTTGTTCTTCGATTCCTCAAGGTTGGCTGACTCGAAAAAAAGAATTTAAGCCTTTATGGCTCTCTCGAAATGCAAGGGGAAGGAAATAGGAGTTCATGGTGAACCCGGACAAATTCCACATGCAACAGAAATGAAAAGGAACATAAGTAGTGTTCATAAGTCATAACAGTTCATGAGAGAAAATGAAGCAATATGACATTTCAGAAATAAAACATGCTAGATATGATTGAGCTAAACCATTGATAACATCAACTTTAGCAAAATACAATTAATACATAACTTGCCTATTTCTAAGAGTGTTGAAATAAAGTATTCAAACTCACATGGAAAAATGAAACTAGAGCAATATAATTACTCTAACAAAACTCGAACTAAATATTACCATAACAATTTTTATAACAAATAAATTACAAGGATCAATTCTTCATTTATAATCCACAAAGGAAAAGCTAGTGACCTCAACTTGGCAGAGGAGAAGAGCACACATTACATGGTCATATTTAAACAATAATAAATGGATGAGAAGGGATTACGTTTAGACTAATCACTAGGACCCTTCTTCGTGATAAAAGCATAATTTAACACACTAAATCAATTACTAAGGGGTTGGACAAGGAACTTAAAAACAAGAAACAATCATGCCACCTAAATCCCTCGAATAGTGCTACTGGTTTTATGTTCAAAATTCAACCAAGTTATACGAAAATATTTTCAATCCAACCAAGAAACTAAACAAGCTATCCTAATCAAACTCATCCATAAACTTGAGAACTCAAAGCATCAAATAATATTACAGATTGTGGGACAGAGGTACGATGGCTAGATCAAAAGAAAATGCATTAAGAAATTATACTAAGAACACACCGCTATTTTAGGCCAAAACGAAATTGTACTTACATGATGTTATAACAAGTCAAGATTATGAAGAAAGTACATCAGCACTTGTCAGATGAACAACTACAATATTGAATAAAATTTCCAGATTTTTGATTAATGAATAAAACCAAAACAAATCAAACTACACTCAAAAAGCAAAGGAACAATCAGATCCTCGGCCACATTTTCGAACGCGAAACATTTTCAATATGTAGAAGGCAAAACACATGTTAGGAAAAGACTAATTGTGAGCATACGATCCAAGTTAAAGCAAGACTAAGCTGAATCACAAACACGACATCAAAAGCTGAAAAAATAAGAGAAAGACAGCCATCATTCAAGTTATGCTAGAAAGTGATAAGATTCTACGAGATTAGGCTAACACATATGAGAATTCAAAATGATAGAGAAGGCAGCCAATGGCACAAGCAAACTGTGAAGAAAACAGAACCATCTAGCGAGCAAATCCCAAGTTGAAACTAGATGAACACCGAGTCATTTCTAGTGAAAACGAGGCAGTGGCTCAGTTGACTATAGAGATACGAAATCGAGCTAACAAATATAACGACCAATATATAATATCGAAGCAAACTTTCACAAATGTTGGACTAATGCTTACGGTCCAAAAACTTATAGGAAAACAAGATTAAGGCAAGAGCTAAACGAAAGGGCCAAATACTCTTAACTAGCCAAACATATACCAAAGCTTGAACATACAACACACTATATCGAAATAGATTGTAAGAGGGAGCGGGATTACCTTGCTTGGGGCAGCGACTGGGTCGAACGAGTTTGAGAGAAACGATTCCTCTACCACGATCTTTCGAATAGGAATGACAAGTTAAGAAAATCCGGGCAGCAATCTTTTCGGAATTTAGAATCAGAAAACTAGATATATCTTTTTAAGAGTGTAGAAGTGACTATTGCTTAAAAAAACTCAAAAACCGTCAAAACCAATTTTTTCGCCCCCTTTTCTTTTCTTTTCTCCCAAAATCACTGAAGGTATAGAACTATTTATAGGGGGGAAGGCGATTTACTGATTTAGGGGGAAATTCATTGAAATTTTGAACTTGAAATTCAAATTCGACAACAGTAAAGGGGATGGGAAAAATAGTGACCTGCGCGAAAGGGGGGAGAAGGGGACGTGAGGGTGACGGGTTAGGTTGCTAGGGTTATGGGTCTTGCAGATGATCGCGTATGAGTTTGGATTTGCTCGTGACCTTGGCTGCTGTCCGCGATTTCTGGGTTTGCAGCGTCTTGAATTTTGGTTCTCACGTTGAGGAAGAAGGAGAAAAGGGTCGGGTCGGATGTGGTATTGTTGTATGTATGTTTGGATCACTGGTTGTAATATTATGTTGGGAATTATTGGGTTGTGAATTGGAATGGGTTGCTGAAGGTATTGAGTTCTAAGTGGGCTAGGAATTGTTGTGGGCTGCTGAAAATTGGGCCCAAAATTGATCTCAACAATGGTTTGGAATTGATATTAGAGGATGGTTAAGGATTGCAATTGTAGCCAATTAGAATTAAGGAATTAGCCAACTTGAATTTAATTGGTGAATTCGGCTAAAAGTTTAAATATGGCGAATTAATATAAATTAGATAATGAGCTTCTTAATCTTAATGAAATAAAATAATCAACTTAATTAATTAATTCAACATTATAAACATGTCGATTAACTAAACTAATTAACTAATTATTTCAGTAACTAAAATCTTTTTGAGACGATTTTCGAATATTCATAAAATATACTAATTATATATATGATTATTTAAAACATATATATTATTTTTAATTTTAATTTTTTTTTTAAAAAAATAAAAAAAATTATACAAATGAAAGACTATCCAAAAATAACTTGCAAACTATATTATATATATATTTTTTGAAATTTTATAAAAATTAATTATTTTAAAATCATTTGAAATTGGAGAAGCTCAATGATTAATTTATATATTGGAGGGCCAAAATTGGGTGTCAACAAGTACATTATTTTCCAAGACAACACATGCTTCATCCATTAATAACAGTAAAAAATAACTAATACAAGACATGATTTTCATCTTCATGCATCTCAATAAAAGGAAACGATAATTTTAAAAAGTAAAAGAAAATCACGACGTAACTTTAAAAGGTCTTATAGAATAAAAAAAACAGTAAAATTCACATATTTTTATAATTTATTGGATTAATTATCCAATTAGGTTGATGCCTTGAATAATGAGCGAATCAGCTAGAACTTGGTTAGCTGCTTGAGATGGATGCACACTATCCCAAAACACATATTGTGTTGCATTGCTACATGTCCCTGGTGATTTTGGGTTGCACAATAATGATGTTGTTTCTACTGTTCCTGTTCCACAACACCCTCTGTTCGCTTCCGCGAATCCTAATAATCACCAAAAAGTACGTTAGTAACAGTGTCATATGCAGGATTTTTTTTATAAGCAGTAGAGTTTATATGGAAAATTACCGTGGTCTGATGGAGATTTGACGAGGTCATATAGGGGTTGGAAAATGTCGAAGATAGCAATCTTAAGTTCAGGAAGTTGCTTTTGTAACTGTGCTGCAGCTGAATTCATTTTCTTGTTGAATTGTTGGGCATCTGAATTGATCCTTGAAACACATCCACTTTCATGAAATCCGAATAATGTTCTAGCAGCTGGGAGACAGCCCAATGGCGGCAGTGAAGTTACCCCAATTCTTCTTGCTCCTTGGCCATACAAATCCTGTAATTTTGTTTTGGTATTTCGCAGAACTAATTCAAGTTCGTATTTATTAGGTGTTGAATTCTACAACTAAAATAGTATCATCAAACGAATTATTACCTTGACGGAGCTAGTGAATATGCCGACAAGATAAGAACCATACTGATCAGGAGTGTAGAGTTTGTTAAGATACGGATTGAGGTAGTAATTCTGTAAGAAATCACTGCTTCCTGCACTTATTATGTAGAGTGCATCCTTTAGGATGGATGCCGCTTTTTGGCTGCCTGCAACTTTTGCTAGCTTGGATTGATACTCCTTGTAGTATTGCATCTGTGTTGAAAATGGAATTGCATGCTGCATCACCAAATTTTTTTTAGTTAGCCCCAATTCCGCAAATTAACTAATTTTTATCAAAACTCAGCACTACAACAAAAATGGACAATTATAAATCAAAAATTCATTATTTGCTCTCTATCATATTTGTTCACCAAAAAATACTATAATTACAGTTAAAAAGAAACAGAGTGGTTGTAAAACTTACGTTGAGGATGGCGGTTTTATCATCAAATCCAGCAGCAGCAGAAGCGAAATTAGTACCAATAAGGAGATTCTTGCCTGATGCTTCAGGGCTCAAATATGCAGCCGGGTAAGTAGTGAACCCAAGTGTATCAGCTACAACAGTAAAAAAAAAAAACACAAAACACAACGGTTAGCTTGATATATACCTAAGTAAAGGTTATGTGACAGGGTGCTGTAAATTCAAAGACGAAGCTAGAATTTTTAGAATATGGGTTCTAAATCATAATTTTTTTTTATTTACTGAGTTCTATTCATAACATAAATATAGAGTTTGAACTGAATTTACTGAGTTCTGTCAAATCCGTATTTATTGTTGTGGCTCCAGGTCTGGCTGTAAATTGTAATTGCTGAATCCAATATTTTGAATTCGTCTTAAGACTAATTTCTCTATACATAGTATGAATTAGTCGAGTCAGTAAATTTCAAACTTCAAAGCAAATACCTTACCAGTTATATCAGTAGCTAATTTTCCATTGCAGAATCTACCGGTGGGTTGACGAGTGACAAAATCCCTTCCATAAGGAGGATAATTAGCCTTAAAAAGAGTATGAATGTAGTCATTATTTCCTACATCCACAGCGGAATCACCAAATGTAATGATTGCCGGAACAAGTGTTGTTGAATCTTGAGCATTATTCAGACGGATGTCAATAAATCCCAATAAAGCCACAAAGAAAAATGCCAATATTTGCTGTCTGTGGATACCCATATTTCCAAAACTTTGTACTATCTAGTGTTTACTTACTGACTTTCCTCAACGAAAACTTTATAGTGAGCCAAATGTAAGTCAGAACCGACTAAGGATGCATAGTTGTGCATTCAAAGAAGGGAGATGAAGGTTGAGCTATAGCCATTAATGCCGCTTTGGAGGTAGTTAAGCGCCATTAATTCACAAGTTGCTAAAATCAATGTCAGTACGAAATATCTTAATTTTACCTTTTCATAAACATTAAGGTTATTTATATCAAGGGTATCATTAACAAATCGTCTCGTAGTTAATAAATTGACTCGTGGAATCCATGCTGAAATTCGCTAAAATCGTATAACCCAGTTAGAATTTTGAATTCTAAAAAAATCAACTAAGTTCTGAATAAATTGTGTATATATATTAAGCATAGCTTTTAACATAAATATAAAGTTTGAGCCGAAACTACTGCAAGCAGACACATATATAGTCATTCATGTATTCCATAATTTTGTCATGCAACCTACAAGGAGTAAAATTAAGATATTTTGTAAACCAAAACGGTAAATTTAGACATTATCCCTGAAAACAAAAAAGAAAGATTATTCATTAAACAGAGCTTTCATTGCCAGTATGAAGGTTTGTTTGTCAACCTCACAAACAGAGCAAAATTGGTAAGGTGCAATAATTATAGAGATAGAGAGTAAGTATGTTGTCAATTCTAACGCGAAGCTAATAATAATGAAAAAAAGAAAGTAGTTGAGTATTGCATTGGGCTGCGGCCACGAGTTAGGGGGCATGCATGTGATAGAGTTAATTCCCTCTTTCATAATTCACTGCCTGCCTCCCTCACAAATGATGAGGAATTATACAATCTGGATACCAATTTGTGTTACATAGGATCAATAAAAGTATACTATTATACATTGCCTATTTTTTTATTTCTTCTTTTTGTCGGTGTATTTTGTTATCACTTGAAAAACTAATACTTTCATTCTCCCACGGCACGTTCGTTGGTTGTGGATGAGCGACTTGGATGGTCCTCATCTCAATCTAATTTTTGGGTTTGAGTTAAATTCAAGGTTTATTTCTTTATCACATCAAAGACACAATTATATATAGAGAGAGAGAGATTAACTTCTCTCCACTGATAGTGAACAACAAAATTACACGATTAATTTATTTTTAGAAATATTTATTTCCTTTAATATGTTCACATATTAGAAATATTTAAATAAAAATAATTAAAAAAGTATTATATGGTAACTTAAACTCTAAATTAATTATAGGAGTTTGTTTAGGATTCTTATTTGGTTGTCAAAAATAAGAAGGATTCTTTCACCACTTTCTTGTCCTCGTTATTTTCACCTCGTTCTTCATCAATACCATTGAAGCAATTTGAGACAATCATCAAATAACTTTTTACTCCTTTTTTTCTTTTAAAAAAATTTAGACTAATTAATTTTATAAAATAATTATTCATATCTTATTAAGTGTTCTTTTCAACATCAAAAACTTTTTGGATTGATGCTTCTATTGCATCAGACTATATTTTCTCTTCTTAGTTCATTCAATCATCAATACAAAAATTAATTTAAAACAAACCTTGATTCATATACTATCATATGTACTCCAATTTATTTAAATAATAATACTTAAAGTTGATAGTATCAAAAATATTTGAACGTTCTTTCAAAAAAAAAAACTTGTTTTAAAAAATAAAAAATGTAAAGAAAAAGAGAAGCTGAAAAATCATAAATCTTTAAATGTAAAATATAATAATTAAATTAAAAGGAATTAGTATTTCTAAAAAGGAACTGACAGTGTAATTTTATTGTCCATTGTCAGTGGAGAGAAGTTAATCTCATATATATATATATATATATATATATATATATATATATAT
>JAJOOH010017952.1:0-13940 GCA_029582605.1 Solanum gracilifrons
AAATTAGACACCAAGTCTAATTTTATCTTTATCATAAGCAAAGAACCCCCACATTTTAAATGTGATCTCAAAAATATTTTTCAAGTATTTGAAAATAGGTTTTCCACATATTTTCCCAAACTATCAAAATGTCATTCGCAGTATGAAACCTCTTTTGGAAATATTATTCTACAAAAGAATTATATTGCTTCAATTCTCTTTGACAATCTTTACATAGTGTCAAAGTTCATTCCATAGAGGCACAAAATCACAAACTCTAAGTCACTGGTATTTTTCCCTCTATCACAAATAGACATACCACTTCGTATTTAGAATACTAACAATAAAGATAAAAATTTTTTGTACAATTTGTTTCTATATAACAGTGAAGTTTATAGAAAGTCAAAAGTACAACATTGACTTATGATGTGAAGTTTTTATGTTTTTCAAACCAATAGCATAGTCTGATTTATCTAGAGTAGAAACTACAAAAGTTTTTAGTCTTCAAAAATCAGACACAATGAAATTTCACATGGAGTACAAAACTACAAAAGTTTTTTTCGTCTCCAAGTAGAATTAAACATATTCATTATCACATAGAAATGTTTTTATTTTCAATAGCCTTCCAACTATAACATTTTGACATACTATTTTATCAAATAAAAATATGCATCTCTCATTTTGCAAACTAAGGGAACACTAGTTGCCAAGGAAAATTCATTCCATAATATATGGTTTACAGATCTTTTTCCAAAGATACACATGATAAAAAATCAAAGTTGTTAACTGTTAGAAACTATTTTCCTCCTTAGACAAAATAATATGAAGGTTAACTAGTGTAATCTTTAACCGGAATAGCACCACTTTTTCTGTACATTCTCACTTTGACCTTGTTAAACAAAGCACCGAATTCTGGAGAAGTAATGCATTAATCTTCTACTTCCATGATCTGTTTCTCTCAATCAGTAGAATACAAGAAATACCAACAGTATAATAATATCCTTAAGATTGTTATTCATCTTGTATTCCTAAGATACTTAGAATAAAACTTTGAAGAACGTGGTAAGACACAATAAAGTTTAAGAACATTTTCACAACTAAAAAATTAAAACTAGTAGAGAAACTAGAATCAGAAATAGATTAGAAAAAACATATGCAATATTTTTTGTTAAAGAAGAATTGTTGTCGGTCTGTGTTTAAAGAATCTTACTGATTCCAACAAACTCTGCAGAAACACGAAGTTACCAAAGTTTAATGAACCAGTGAAGAACAGAAGAACATAAATTAATTCACAAATCTAAAATCTGTAACACATACCAGAATCTGGAAAAACAGAAACATGATTAGCCCACTAAATGCACAGTGTCCCCTTAAGGAAATTATTCTCCTCTAGTATCCGAAGTTTGATTTGGAATATATCTTCCCAAGATAGAATGATCTCAATCACCAGTGTATTGATACCCGAAACACTGGTGTCAGCGAGCCACTCAACGGCAGTAAAGTACACTTAGAATATAGATTTAGTAGTAGAAGAAGAAGTCCAGAAATTGGTTTTTTTAAAATAAGAGGAAATCTCTCAATTTATAGAAAACAGAGAGTAGTGTGAAAATGTTCTTATTGTGCCTTACCGGAAAGGTCACAAACCTTTGAAAAGTCACAATCTTTTGGAAAGGTCACCACCTTTCATAAAAGTCACAATTTTTCATAAAAGTCGCAACTTTTGATAAAAGTCACAAATCTTCATAATAGTCGTAACTTTTCATAAAAGTCACAACTCTTCATAAAAGTCGCAACTATTCATTTTCCATTCACACCTTTTAAAACCCAACAATCCCCGGCATGAATGGGGAATGACTCCAAGACAAAGAAATAGACAAGTATGTGTACTTTACAAGCAAGAATTAATTGCATTCGGATAAGTATGTTTCCCCTGGTAGGACATATTCCAAATCAAACCTCAGATACTAAAGGGGAATAATTTCCTCAAGGGGATACTTTAATTCAGTGGGCTTGATCTTTTCCGTTTTGTCTTTTTCCAGATTCTGGTATGTTTTACATATTTTAGTTGTTTTGAATTAATTTTTGTTCTTCTGTTTCTACTAGTTCATTAAAACTTTGGTTACTGCGTGTTTCTGCAAAGTTTATTGATATCAGTAATTATGTTTTAAGCACAGATTGGCAACAATCTTAAGGAAATTATTTTATTGTATTTTAATCTGTCTTTCAGGTGGAGACAAAAATCTTCGTGGTTTTATACTACTATTAAGTTTGCAATTTAAGTTATTGCTTACTGAGTTATTTGTATCAATTTCTATTTTTTTATAGATTTTGATTCAGAAATGGCAAATGATAATGTGACGGTGGCTGTTGCTACACCAACCCGAATTGCTGTACCACCAGTAGAGAAACTGGGAAAATTCTGTGGTGTGAATTTCAAAGGATGGCAGCAACGGGTATTTTTCTGGCTTACCACTCTTGGTCTGCAAAAAATTACCAATGAAGTAACTCCAGTTCCTGCTATTGAAATGCTAGACAGAGAAAGGTTCATGATTATTGAAGCATGGAAACATGCAGACTTCTTATGTAAGGGCAACATTTTGAGTGCTTTAGAGGATGACTTATATAATGTCTATAGTGCAATGACAACTTCGAAAGAATTGTGGGATGCACTTGAGAAGAAATATAAGACAGAAGATGCATGTTTGAAAAAGTTTGCAGTCGCAAAGTTTTTAGACTATAAAATGTCAGATAGTAAAACTGTTGGATCACAAGTGCAGGAACATCAACTTATTTTCCATGATCTGATTGCTAAGGATATGGTAGTAAATGAAGTTTTTCAAGTGGCTGCAATTATCGAGAAGTTTCCTTCTTCGTGGAACGATTTCAAGAATTATCTAAAGCACAAATGTAGGGAAATGAAGCTTGAAGATCTTGTGATTCGGCTCAAGATTGAGGAAGATAACAGGACCGACGAAAAGAAGTCTCGTAAGAGTTCGACAATAATTGGAGTTAATATTGTTGAAGAAGCTCCTACTAAAGGCAAGAAGAGAAAGAAGTCCAACGGAAAAAAGTCAGAATAGGCCAAGAAGAAATTCAAGGGCAATTGTTACAATTGTGGTAAGGCTGGTCACAAGTCTACTGACTGTCGTGCTCCAAGAAAGGACAAAGACAAAGAAAAAGGCAAAAGTCAAGCAAACATCGTGGAATAGATGGAAGATGCATATGACCTATGTGCAATGATCTTAGAGTGCAACTTAGTTGGAAATCCCAATGAGTGGTTTCTCGACTCAGGTTCCACTCGACATATTTGCTCTACAAAATAAGCCTTTGCAAAGTACACTCCTACTGAGTTCGACGAAGATTTGTTCAAGGGGAACACATCAACAACAAGGATTTCAGGAACTGGGAAAGTTATGTTGAAGATAACATCCGGCAAGGTGTTGACTCTGAACAACGTTCTGCACGTTCCTACTATAAGGAAGAATTTAGTTTTTGATGCACTTCTCGTTAAGAACGGGTTTAATTGTGTCCTAGTTAGTGATAAAGCTGTAATAAGTAAGAATGACATGTTCTTAGGAAAGGGCTACCTCACTGAGGGCCTCTTCAAACTGAATGTAATGGTTATTGACAGTATTAATAAGAATTTTGCTTCTATTTACTTATTTGAGTCAAATAATTTATGGCATTCCCGTTTGGGACATGTAAATTACAAAGCCTTGCGGAAATTGATTACTTTACAAGTATTGCTTGATTTCAAATGCGATAAATTGAAATGCAAAATTTGTGTAGAAAGTAAGTTTGTTAAACATCCTTATAAGTCTGTTGAAAGAAATTCAAAACCTTTAGACTTAATTCACACAGATATATGCGATATCAAGTCGACATCATCACGTGGTGGGAAAACATATTTTATAACTTTTATTAACGATTGCACTCGATTTTGGTATGTATATTTGGTTAATAGTAAGGATGAAGCAATTGATGCATTTAAGAAATACAAAAATGAAGTGCAGAATCAATTGAATCTAAAGATAAAAATGATTCAGAGTGATAGGGTTGGAGAATACAAATCTCCTTTTGTAGAGATATGTTCGGAATATGGTATTATTCATCAAACTACTGCACCTTATACACCACAATCAAATGGTTTGGCAGAACGAAAGAATAAAACATTAAAGGAAATGATAAATGCCTTGATAATCAGTTTTGGCTCACCGCGAATCCTGTGGAGGGAAGCAATCCTTACGGCTAACAAAATACTCAATAGGGTACCCCGAAGGAAAACACAATCGATTCCATATGAGTTATGGAAAGGAAGGAAACCGAACTTGAAATATTTTAAAGTGTGGGGGTGTCTATCCAAGGTAGAGGTTCCTTTACCCAAGAGGGTGAAAATTGGACCCAAAACAGTGGACTGTGTATTTATTGGATATGCTGTGAACAGTAAGTCCTGTCGGTTTTTGGTTCACAAATCTGATAATCTTAAAATTCCTATGAATATGGTAAATGAGTCAGATAACGATGAGTTCTTTGAACACATTTATCCGTATAAAATTGAATGTGAGTCAACAAGTGAAAGACCTAAACGACCACGGGAAGAATCAATGGAAAATATACTACCTAATGAGAATCCTAGACGTAGTAATCGCCAATGGAAATCCAATTCTTTTGGACCAGATTTTGTGGCATTTTTGCTTGAAAATGAGCGTCCAACATTTAAAGCAGCTATGTCTTCATTTGAGTCAATCTATTGGAAAGAAACAGTCAATAGTGAGATCGAATCAATTTTAAGTAATCATACTTGTGAATTGACTGATCTTCCTCTAGGAAATAAACCTTTAAGATCAAAGTGGATCTTTAAAAGGAAAATGAAAGCCGATGGGACTATTGATAAATATAAGGCTAGACTTGTAGTCAAAGGATACAGACAAAAGGAAGGTATGGACTACTTTGATACATACTCTCCAGTAACAAGGATAACATCAATTAGGATGTTAATAGCACTAGCGGCAGTGCATGATCTTAAAATCCACCAAATGGATGTAAAGACAGCCTTCTTAAATGGAGAGTTGGAGGAAGAAATTTACATGGAACAACCTAAAGGGTTTGTGGTTCCTGGTAAAGAAGAGAAAGTGTGCAGACTTGTGAAGTCGCTTTATGGGCTCAAGCAAGCACCCAAACAGTGGCATGCTAAATTTGACCAAATAATGTTGGCAAATGGATTCAAGATTAACGAATGTGATAAGTGTGTTTACATTAAAAACGTTCTAAATCATGAAGTTATTGTTTGTCTATATGTTGATGACATGTTAATAATGAGTAAAAATATTGACGATATAAATGCTACTAAGCGCATGTTGTCCAGCAAGTTCGATATGAAGGACTTAGGAGTTGCTGATTTGATCTTAGGGATCAGGATTCTCAAAACTCCTCAGGGACTAGCATTATCTCAATCTCATTATATTGAAAGAGTATTGGATAAGTTCAAGTACTTGAATTTCAATGTTGTCAAAACTCCAATTGATTTAAGCTTTACATTTCAAAAGAATGTAGGTGAAAGTGACTCTCAATTGGAATATGCCAGAGTATTGAGAAGTTTGATGTATATTATGAATTGTACGCGACCAGATATAGCATGTGCTATTAGCAAACTGAGTCGATTCACTAGTAATCCTAATCAAACTCACTGGATGACAATGAAACGTGTGTTGGGGTATCTGAAACATACCCAACACTATGCTTTGCATTATAATAAATATCCTGCTGTGATTGAATGATATAGTGATGCAAATTGGATGACCGGGTCAAATTAAGCAAAATCCACAAGTGGATATGCGTTTACACTTGGTGGAAGAGAAGTCTCTTGGAAATCGTCCAAATAGACATGTATCGCTCGCTTCACATTGGAATTTGAATTTATTGCTTTAGATAAGGCTGGTGAAGAAGTTGAATGGCTCCGAAATTTCTTAGAGGATATTCCATTCTGGCCCAAACCTGTGGGACCTATTTGCATACATTGCTATAGTCAAGCAGCAATAGGTAGGGTAGGGAGTATCATGTACAACGGGAAGTCTCGTCATATACGATGGAGACATAACACCGTAAGACAATTACTCTCTAGTGGAATTATCACTATTGACTATGTGAAGTCAAGCGATATTGTGTCAGATCCACTAACGAAAGGCCTTGTAAGATAGGCAGTGGAAAAATCATATAAGGGAATGAGTTTACGGCTTAGGACAAGTCAACATGGCAGTAACTCTATCTAGCAGACTAGAGATCCCAAGAGCTAGATTCAAGGAGAAAAACAAAGTTATAACTGACGGTTCAACATTGTCAATCAACTCAATCCATTCTCATGATGAAGAAAATGTTCAGGAACAATGTTAAGACTTTAAGACTTGTTAATGAGTTAATAAAGCCAAAAGTTTTTAATGATTTACTAAGTTTGGCAGATTTAACCAAATAGTGTATCTATGAGATGACACGGTTAGAAATCACCTATGTGAGTATGAAGTGTAAGCCTCTTCAAAGAGGATTTTATGTCAAAAGCCTATTCTCTATACACTCATGAAACCAGGAGGTGTTCATGGCTGAAACGAATAGAACCATAAGAACCATAAACGATAAAGGGTTAATTGTGTGACATATGGTTGTCTAGGTATAAACCAAAGCTCGACGGTTCAAAGATATTGCATCTACCAATTGATCGTGTATATCCGACATATGTTCACTATGGAAAGTCCAAGGGGAAACCTACTTATCCAGATGCAATTGATCCTTGCTTGTAAAGTACACACTTGTCCGTGCATTCCTTATATTATAACCATTCCCCATTCAGGTGGGGGATTGTTGGGTATGTAGCAGGAGTTAATGGGAAATGGAGGGAAAATGAAAAGAGAGTAGCTTGGAAAGTTGGGAACTTAAAGAGTTGGGAACTTGAAAAGTCCTCTTATACTTTAGTGAAAAAGGCATTTCTCCCTCATCGGTGGTGGAAAGAAATTTAAAGGAGTTTAAATATAGAAACACTCCTATTAATTGTTAAAAGTGTTGGAAAGAGGGAACCCCCTCGCGCAGTCTTCGTCGCTCGCTCACTCGGCTCGACTTCGACTTTCCCATTTTACTTAAATTTCCTGACGTTGGAAGTGACTGTTCTGAAAGGTTGCAACTTTCAGAAACAACCATGACCATTTGTAATGTTGCAAACTTTCATGAATGGTCGTGTGGATCCTGAAAGGGTTACAACCTTTCGTAACCAGTTCCTCTTGCATATAAATACATTGATTCTTTAGATTATTTCCTTACGAATCTTTCTGGTTTCTTCTTCTTCTTCTTCTGTAAGATCTTCTTCGTGTACTTTACTGTTGTTGAGTGGTTCGTTGACATCAGAGTTTTGGGTATCAATACACTGGTGATTGAAGAGTTGTGACTTTTATGAAGAGTTGTGACTTTTATGAAAAGTTGCTACTTTTATGAAGAGTTGTGACTTTTATGTAAAGTTGCTAACTTTATGAAAAGTTGCGACTTTTATGAAGAGTTGCGACTTTTATGAAGAGTTGCGACTTTTATGAAGAGTTGCAGCTTTTATGAAGAGTTGCTACTTTTATGAAAAGTTGTGACTTGTATGAAAGGTTGTGACCTTTCCGAATGATTGTGACTTTTGCAAAGGTTTATGACCATTCCGGTAAGGCACAATAAGAACCTTTTCACACTACCATTTATTTTCTATAAATTGAGGGATCTCCTCTCATTTTAGTAGAACTAATTTTTTTGGACTTCTTCTACTACTACTATCTAGTATTCAAAGTGTACTTTACTGTTGTTGAGTGGTTCGTTGACACCAGAGTTTTGGGTATCAATACATTGGTGATTGAAGAGTTGTGACTTTTATGAAGAGTTGTGACTTTTATGAAGAGTTGTGACTTTTTTGAAGAGTTGCTACTTTTATGAAGAGTTGTGACTTTTATGTAAAGTTGCTAAATTTATGAAAAGTTGTGACTTTTATGAATAGTTGCGACTTTTATGAAGAGTTGCGACTTTTATGAAGTGTTGCGACTTTTATGAAGAGTTGCGACTTTTATGAAAAGTTGCTACTTTTATGAAAAGTTGCTACTTTTATGAAAAGTTGTGACTTTTATGAAAAGTTGTGACTTGTATGAAAGGTTGTGACCTTTCCGAAAGATTGTGACTTTTGCAAAGGTTTGTGACCTTTCCGGTAAGGCACAATAAGAACCTTTTCACACTACCCTTTATTTTCTATAAATTGAGGGATCTCCTCTCATTTTAGTAGAACTAATTTTTCTGGACTTCTTCTACTACTACTATCTAGTATTCAAAGTGTACTTTACTGCCGTTGAGTGGTTCGCTGACACCGTGGTTTTAGGTACCGATACACCGTTTTTTTCTAAGTATCTTAGGAATACAAGATGGACAACAATCTTAAAGAAATTAGTATACTGTTGGTATTTCTTGTATTCTATTGATTGAGAGGAATAGATCATGGAAGTAGAAAATTAATGCATTACTTCTTCAGAATTTGGTGCTTTATTTAACAAGGTCGAAGTGAGAATGCACTAGAAGAATTGGTTGTATTTTGGTTAAAGATTACACCAGGTACCCTTCTTATTATTTATCTAAGAAGGAAAATAGTTTCTAAAAGTTAACAATTTTGATATTTATCATGTATGTCTTTGAAAAAAGATTTGCAAACCATAGGTTGTTTTGAATGAATTTTCCTTGGCAAAAAGTGTTGCCTTTAAAATTCTTTAGTTTCCAGAATGAGAGATGCATATTTTTATTTGATAAAATAGTATGTCAAATGTTATAGTTGGAAGGCTATTTGGAAAGAAAAGCCTATCTATGTGAAAATCTATGAATATGTTCAATTTTGTTTGGAGATTAAATATTTTTTTTGTAGTTTTGTACTCCATGTGAAATTTAATTGTGTATGATAATTGTAGACTAAAAACTTTTGTAGTTTTCTACTATGGATAAATTAGAGTATGCAATTGGTTTGAAGAATATGAAAACTTCACATAATAAATCAATGTTGTACTTTTAATTTTCTATAAACTTCATTGCTATATAGAAACAAATTGTACAAAATTTTTTGTCTTTAATGTTTGTATTTTAAATACTAAGTGGTATGTCTATTTGTGATAGAGGAAAAATACTAGTGACTTAGAGTTTGTGATTTTGTGCCTCTATGGAATGAACTTTGACATTGTGTAAAAATTGTCAAATGGAATTGAAGCACTATAATTCTTTTGTAGAATAATATTTTCAAAAGTGGTTTCATGTTGCCAATGATACTTTGATAACATGAGGAAAAAAAATATGTGGAAAAACTATTTTCAAATACTTGAAAAATATTTTTGAGATCATAGTTAAAATGTGGAGGGTTCTATGATTATGACAAAGATAAAATTAGACTTAGTGTCTAATTTAAATTTGGAGCACAAGTTATGAAATTTGATGATACTTTAGTAATATGTTAGACCAACAAAATTCTTGGAGTATATTTGATATTGTGTTCGTTGAGTTTCTCGTTTACTAGTATATGGTATGACTAGTATTAAACTACCAAATTATATGTATACTTGTTCAAAATGATTGAGTTCTTTTATAAAAAAAGTGTCACTTAAAATGTTGTGATTTTTCATGAAAAGATATGTCTATTAAATATAACTATTTGTTTAAACATGAATATTGGTGAATAGTCATTTGTCATGTTTTGTAAACGAAGCATTTGGACTATATTGCCTTTATTGGACCCAATGAAACTTTGTTCATGGGTCAATATTTTTATTTGTTTGAGTCAAACTGTTTGTGACATGAACACTTGGGAAATGTCAATTACAAAACGTTGTAAGGAAAACTGATCAACATAGAAGTTTTGTCTAACTTTGAGTGCAATAAATAAAAATGTCAAGTTTGTGTGGAATCTAAGTATGCTGAGCATTCTTATAAAATCTTTGGAAAGAAATTCTAATCCCTTAGAGTTGATTTACACTGACATTTGTGATATGAAGTCAACACCATCTCGTGGTGGGAAACTGTATGTCATAACTTTCATTGACGATTGCATTAGAAATGAATATGTCTATTTTCTGAATGGTAAGGATGAAGCAATAGAAATGTCTAGACAATATAATATTGAAGTGGAAAATCATTTGGCAAAAAGATAAGAAGTGATAGGGATGGAGAATATAAATCTCCATTTGCAGAAATATGTTTGGAAAGTGGATTTATCCATCAAACTACTACCCTATTCACCTCAATCTAATGGAATTGCAGAATGGAAAAAAAATTGAACTTTGGAGGAAATGATGGCTACATTACTTATAAGTTCAGGTTTATCAAAAAACTTGTGTGGAGAAGCTATCCTTACAACAAAAGGGAACAACAAAAAGTTGTATTTTCAGAAAGAAAGCAATAAAAAGTTTTGTTTGTTCAGAACACAATCTATTCCATATGAGAAATGTAAAGGAAGGAAATCTAACTTGAAATATTTCAATGTGTGGGAGTGTCTAGACAAAGTCCAAGTTCCTATTCCTAAAAGGATTAAAATAGGACCTATGACTGTGGACTTATAATTAGACTTGAGTAGTCTAGTGAAGGGTCTAAAAGACCTTGGAAAGAAAAAAGGAGAATGTACTTAATAAAGAGATTCAGAGGCGTAGTAAATGTCGAAGGATATATACCTCCTTCGAATATGATTTTGTAACATTTCTTGTGTTTTCTGTAGGCTCATCCTTTTTGAAAAATGTTAATTGATTTTCTTCCAAAAAATAAACCTTTCGGTTCAAAGTGAATCTTCAGAAGAAAAATGAAAGTCGATGAAACTATTGATAAATACAAAGCAAGACTCATTGTCAAAGGTTGTAGACAAAAATAAGGTTTTGATTTTGTCGACACATACTCGCCACTAACTAGAATTACATTCATTTGGATGTTAATTGCATAAGCTGCGGTATATGACCTCCAAATTCATCAAATGAATGTGAAAACAATTTTCATAAATAGAGAATTAGAGGAAGAAATTTACATGGAACAGCCCGAGGGTTTTGTGGTTCCTGGTAAAGAAAAGAAAGTTTGTGAACTTGTTAAGTAACTTTATGGCCTAAAAACAAGCACCCAAACAATGGCATAAGAAATTTGACCAAACCATGTTGGCGAATGGATTTAAGACTGATCAAAGTGATAAATGTGTTTACAAAAATCACATGGTCATTGTTTGTTTGCATATTGATGACATGTTGATCATCAGTAGAGACACTAATGACATAAATGCTACTAACGGTATGCTAGAAAGCAAGTTTGATATAAAAAATCTTGGAGTGGCTGATGCGATCTTAGGTATAAGAATCCTTAAAACTCCATAATATTTAGCATTGTCAGAGTCTTATTGCATCGAAAAAGGTACTTGACTAGTTCAAATATTTGGATTTCAATATTGTGAAGACTCCAATAAATGTGAGCTTTACATTTCAAATGAGTGAAGGCGAAAGTGACTCACAATTGGTTTGTGCTAGAGTATTGGGAAGTATGATGTATATCAAGAAGTGTACGTGATCAGATATAGTATGTGCTATTAGTAAACTGAGTTGGTTCACGAGTAATTCCAATCAAACTCATTGGATGGCAATGAAAAGAGTTTTGGGGTATTTAAAACATACTGAAAACTATGTCTTGCATTATAACAATATCCAGCAGTATTGAAATGATATAGTGATGCAAATTGAATCACCGGGATCAAATGAAGTAAAATCCATAAGTGGATATGTATTTACTCTTAGTGGAGGAGTAGTAGCTTGGAAGTCTTTCAAAAAGACATGTATCGCTAACTCTACAGTGATCTCTAAGCTAGGTGCTCTAGTTAAGGCTGACGAATAAGTTGAAAGACTCCGGAATTTCTTGATAGATATTCTTCTTTGGTCCAAACCTTTGGCATTAGTATGTACACTTTGACAGTTAAGATGCAATAGGTAGGGCATGGATCATGATGTATAACGGAAAGTCTTGTCATATAAAACATAGACATGATGCCGTTAGAAACCTACTCTATAGTGGAATTATCACAATTGAATATGTAAAGTCAAAGGATAATGTGTTGGATCCACTTACAAAAAGGCCTAACTACAGAGAAAGTTGAAAGATCATCTAAGAGAATGGGTTTACGTCTTAGGACAAGTCATGATGGCAGTAACTCTATCTAGCATCCCACGAGCTAGTTTCAAGGAGAAAAACAAAGTTGTGACTGACGGTTCAGCATTGTCAACCAACTCAATCCATTCCTATGATGAAGACAATGCTCAGGAATAAGGATACAACATTAAGGCCTGTTAATGAGTTAATAAAGCTTAAACTTTTTAATGATTTGCTAAGTTTGGCAGATTTGACCAAATTGTGTATCTACGCGATAACACGTTTAGAGATCACCTATGTGAGTGTGAAGTGTAAGCCACTTCAAAGAGGATGATTGTCAAAAGCCCATGTCTCTATACACTCATGAAACCAGGAGGTGTTCATGGCTGAAACGAACACAACTGTAAGAACAATAAATAGTAAAGGTTTAACTGTGTGACATATGGTTGTCTAAGTATACACCAAAGCTTGATGGTTCAAAGATATCGCATCTACCAATTGATCGAGTATATATGACATATGTTCACTACGGAAAGTCCAAGGGGAAATCTACTTATCCAAATGCAATTAATTCTTGCTTGTAAAGTACACATACTTGTCCTTTTCTTTGCATGGAGTCATTGCCAATTCATGCGGGGGATTGTTGGGTTTTAAAAGATGTGAATGGAAAATGAAGAGTTGCAACTTTTATGAAGAGTTGTGACTTTTATGAAAAAAGTTGCGACTTTTATGAAAAGTTGTGACTTTTATTGTAATACCCCGTATTCGAAACATACCAAAAATGCAGATTTTGAGAAGTTTCAGGTGCAACCCATGGTTGCCATCCACGGACCGTAGGTCAGACCATGGCTCGTGCTGGTGGTCCGTGGTTCAACACTGAAACCCCTCCCAGACCCAACTCAGAAAATTGGCTAAGTCCCGACTCACGGACAGACCCATGGTCTGTAGATCAGATAACGGTCCGTGGTCTGTGTCCGTGGATCGAGACTTCCCTTACCCAGCCTCTGACACAAACTATGGTCGACCAGCCCAGACCGTCATTCGATCCACGGTCCGTAGGTCTGACCGTAGATGAGGGTCAACAACCAGTTAGCTGAAAATTATTGATGGGTCAACTTCAGATAGTCATAAATTTTAGCACAAAATGAATTGTGTGTCCCATGACCTATGGTATGATAGATAATTGAATTATCTTTCCAACGCCACCTAGTTTGCTAAATTCTGACCTCCGAGTAAAAAGTTATGCTCGTTTTAGTGAAGCCTTGTCGGGCAGACTCGACCTACGTACCCAATCGACGGTCCATCGATTAAATGACGGCCCGTCAATCTAGTCCGTCGATCACTCTGACAGCAGTTAATTCAGGGGTCTTTTGGTCTTTTCCTATTTCATTTAACCCCTAAGATACGTCGTTTAAACCCTAAATCATGAGGTTTTAATCAGTTTAAACCTACAAACATAACTAGAGCTTATCCAAGTCAATTCATTAATCAAAATTTTAGAAAATTAGAATCAAGAGAGGAGAAAAAGGTCAAGAACGCAACAAGGTTCCTTCAGTTCCAGCACCGAAATCAAAAGATTTCTCCGTGGAATTCATCACCAGGTATGTGGGATTTCAGTAGTGGGTTCCTTTCGCCCATTAGGTCCCTAGAATTCAGTCAGATTCTTGATTCCATGATTAAGAACATACCTAGGGTTTCTAGAATTACAACAGATCATCATGAATTAGTTATTTAAATGCTCCAAATCAGATTATCATGTTATTGCTCAGTTTCTTACATAAACTTCAGAACCCTAGCTATGTATTTCATTAGTT